>JAJJHY010004047.1:2902533-2933566 GCA_021224005.1 Drosophila setifemur
CTAATTCTTAAACGATAATTATGTAATAATTATTTTTGTGAAAAGTGTAAAGAAAGCTAAATGGCAGATGTAACAGCAAACCAGAAAATGTGTTGAAAGAAGTAATTGCGCAAAACAAGTAAACTATATATTATAAAACGAAACATATATATATTACAAGTGGAATCATCTGTTTAGACAATTTTCGACAGTGGCAGAGGCCACTGAGGACTGCAGATATAGCAGCGGCAGGCAGCAGCTAAAGATACAGATTACAGAAACACGAAGAGTTGATTGCATTAAGACTAAGTTTTTGTTATTGATTCTAGATTTGAGAGCGAGGGAAGAATTCATGAAATTGAAGAGCAGCAAGGGAAAACCAAGAGAAAGAAACCAACCAACAACCAACCAACAAAGTAATGCAGACAACAACTAACTAGCAACGTAAACAAACAGAAACCTATAGCTAACAGATAAGAAATATGTGGGAACGGGAACTGGGAACCCGAGGACCGAGGAGCGGAGGATGAAGAGCGATTGAAATATATAATTGGGAGGGCAGTTACTATTATTTGAATGTTTTTTATATATACACATATATATATATATATATATAAATGCGTATATTCGTATATAAAAAACATTGAATATTTTATTATAATTTTAAGGCGATAACAGAATCGGAAATCGGAAGAAGACAAAGAAGTTCTTTACTGTTGTGAGAGCAAAAAGGTATCATAATGTAAATAAGTAAATATATGCGGTATGATAATTTAAAAAAAAAAAAAAACAAATACATATGTGAGATGAATATTTGCGCCATTCTTTTATTGGGTAAACTTGGGTTCTTTATTATTTCTTTAGTGAGTGGAGTGGCTGGACATTGAATTTTGAATTTCTGTTGCGTGCGCAGCCCTGGTTGAGCAGGTTCAATTTCACCTCACTGAAACTGCGGTTGGCTGTACTTTTCAAAATGATTCAGCAACGTCATATATTCACCACGATCTACCCAAGTCACCATCTTGAAGTCCAGACTAAACAATATGCCGACTTTTTAACTTCAACCTGCAAATTTCGATAACTTGTTTAGTGTTTGAAAGAGCTTGCTGCCCTATTGAAAGAGCTTGCTGCCCTGGCGGCACAACACACAAACTCACCACGCTTAAGCCTACACTAGCTTGTGGCTTTCCCACTACCCGCCGATGGTCACACTAAAACATCAACAACTATTTCCTGGCATTTATGAACATGAATTTGAATTCCACAACTCTTGGAAATCGCAAACGATTTTAAATCAGAATGGTCTAAATTAGAACACCCCCTGCAAGGGTAAATAAATAAATATATTATTAAAATCTTGAAAAAATTCAAAGTTAACAGAAGTTCTTACATTTCAATTCTTTGATATACTCGTAGTTTGATTCAGACACTTTTTTTTCTTAAATTTCATATCGAATAAAAAATAAAAATCTACAAATAAATTCATTTATATCATCTCATAAAACTTCTTCCCATCTCATTCATCTAAAATAATGGATAATACGATAGTCAAAGGGATTTACATATATGGAAGCAGCCAGTTCTCGCTCCGCCACTACCGATGCGATGCTGCACATGTTTATGATATTGTTATTTGATAATTGTTTTGTTAATTGATACATTTTTATTGTTACCCTTTCCTTTGAATCGTAACCGGATCTAAACGGAACCGCAATAATTTGAACTTAAGATAAACCGATACCGAAACATCTGGCAATACCGGAATCAGAACGTTATTTTTAATAATTTAATAACCAAAGAAAATCATTTTTATTGATTTATCGGGATTCCCGCCAAATCCTTTTTCCAGCTTTGTTCTTTGCCCCCAATGAGCCTTACTCTCCGAGAGAGGAGAACGAAAACAGCTGCTTGCAAGCGCAGCTTTCCAATGACAAAACATGCGCGCACGGACACACGCACACATACCCAAGCTTTTAGCGGTCAAGCTCAAAGCAGCACGATCTCGCTCTCTCGCGCGCATGTGTGTCGTGTGCAGGGAATACAGTTAGCAAGCCGAAAGAGAGTGGTGCCGGGGCGGCAAAGTGCGATCTCGCTGGAGAGAGAGAGAGAGAGAGAGAGACCAAAGGGGCCGAGAGAGCGAGCGAGCTGTAGAGCCGCTTCAAGAGAGCGGGGGGTATATAAGCAGATCGCAACAGACGCGACGAGCTGCAAATAAAAAACGGAACATTGCCGAATTCGAAAACTTCTCCCCACTTCTTTTCGCTGTCAATCTATTATTGTTATTTCTTGTTTTTTTTTATTTTTTCTCGCGAATTTCGGTTTTGTTTCTGTTATTAGTATTATTTTTTTTTAAGTTTTCACTTCGGCCACCTCTCAACTGTGTGTTTTTGACTGTGTGTTTTGTGGCCAAGGCTCCGCTCCGTAAAAAAACAACTTATTTATCATTCGCAACGGCAATCACGTAAAATGAGGTAAGAACCAAAGCAACAAAACAACCAACAAACTACCAACTAAAAACTAAAAACTACAGCTATTGCGAAAATGATACTTATTATCGATCCGCTCCTAATGATTACTCCATCCGCTGGGGCTTGACATTGCGTTTTACAACCACTTGGCTGGACCCCTCTAATTCTGGAAACTCTCAATTCACCTGTGCAAATAACATTCACATAATATCAGACATAGTAAAAACAAAACCCCAAAGACAACTAATTTGTCGCCCAAAACACAGATGTAGCCAAAATAATAGAACCACTTAATCAAAGTTCATTGGCAGCGTTTATTAGTTAATCACTTTATTACCAAGGTTAATTTTTGAGGATCAAGCTATTTTCTCAATGATATAACTTTAAAAGGTTTTTAAAATTTTGGAAATCCGAATAGTATATTTATTCCCCTTAATCATAAATTACAAGTTATTAAATTCATTTATAAATCTCTAAAATATGTTTAGTTACACCATTTATATTAATTTTGTATTTAGTATTGAACAAAAAATGTCATCTTCTACTTCTACAAGAAATGAAATTATTAATCAAAGTTACCTGGGAGAAAAAAAAGGGAAGCTCCTCATTTATGGCCCATTAAAGTCTGACACCTGCAATTTGTCACCTTTATTTACAGTTTTCCGAAACGCCAAATCAAACTTGGCCATTAAACACTAGCACTAACAAAAAAAAATTGCTCGCAGGTGCGTTTAATTGAGAAAACATTTTGATTTTTACGGTGTAATTCCAAATAATTTCCCTGTTCCGCAAGTCGTTACTTTTAGACATTGGCACTGTTTTTGATAGATTCTTGATAGTTTGCCGAGTCCCAGTCCCAGTTCCATTCCCGGTCCCTGTTCCCGATCCCGATCCCGATCCCACTCCCGGTCCCAGTTCGTGACAGATAAGATAAATCAATAAATTCAACTATTACCCAACGTAATTGAATGCTCTTTCGCACGATATCAAGGAATTTGTGGCGGAGGCCTTTTATCAATAAGCCGAAGTGAATTGCTCTTTAATGGCATGTCCACAGATATCCGATCTCGGTGGCAGTAGATGAGCGCTATGTCCGTGGCTGGGAGTGTGCCAGATGCCTGGGCCATCTCAGGACCCGGAATGCGTCTTCCCGACTCCCCGACTCCCGGACTTACATTGTCGAAGGCGCAATTATGGCTTTTATTGTACTAGTATTTAGCGCGTTTTATGGCATCTTTAAGATATGGAACCCAAACTGCACGATAGGAAGATTGTATAGAAATTAAGTTTACAACCGGGGCCAGGGAATTACTCGGAACGTTCATTCAGCCCCGGATCATTGACAGGCTCTGTTTTATGGATACCCCCGCACCCGATAAGATTGGGATAACACTTGCCAAAAATAATGTTCGGGGCCTGCGAATGTACGAGTAGGCATTACCCCCGGCGAGCAATGCCATTGGATTGGATAATTAGGGTAATGATTGGCCGGGTAATATATTTCGTTTTAACTTTTATATAGACACTTATAGCCAACGCGTTGCAAACAGGTTTCCCTCCAATGATCAGAAGTACCCCTGCCCCCTGCCCCCCTGCGACCCCTGCGGATTTTGCATAATTCATGGGAACAATTGCTGGGAATAATCGCACACATTTTTGTATTTACATTTGGCCAATTGGCCAAGGATGTCTTTCGCGGCGTGACGTCACGGGGTTTTGGCTTTATCTTGGAGCTAATAGCGAACAGCGGCAGACACGATCCGATTCCAATGACGGGGCATATGTACATACATTGTGGCGACTGATAAATAGAAATGTGTTTTGTTTTCACTCTCCACGTCGGCTACGTCTGCTCTGATTGCCTTCGTGGAGTGGAGCTGTTTACTATACCTGGGCCCCGCCAGAGATCCCTCCCCCGATATAGATCGGTAATGAAAAGATGTTTCCCCACCACACATTCCAGGCGTTACAGCATGTCATTGTGGTATCTTATCTCCGGAGGAGAGAGCATCCCAAACGGTTACTTCAGCGGATCTTGGGGAATCAGGTTGAAGCATTGGTTGCGTCTATATTCTGAAATCACTTCTAGAGCCCGTAGAACAAAGATCAACCAGATATAGCATTTCTTATGAAAGATCACTGCAGTTCTTGGATCAGTTTTAAAGAACTTGTTGAAATTTCAGTTTTCCTATAAAAGTCAGAGAAATCTATTTATAATTATTTTTTCACATTTTTTAAAATAAAAGAATTATAGAATTTAAAGATCAATTAATTTCAATGATCAGTTCTTAAGAACTTATTGAAATTTTATGAGTTCTGTTAGAGATATCTATAATTCCTAGATAAATATTTATTATTTTATAAACAAGATCAATTCATTTCAAAGATTAGTTGCTAGAAACTCATAGACATTGTATGAGTTCTTTTAGAGATACCCATAATTCCCAGATCAATAATTATTTCTTTACATTTGATAAATATAAAAGAAAAATGTATAATTCAAATATCAATCAGTTCTATTTCTTTTATATATATATACCTTTTCACTGATCAATATCGATGATTTCCCCTTATTCCCCCTCCACCCTGTGATCTTTTAATTTCCCCTACCCCTACCCCTATACTCCTTTCGATATGATCCTTCTGGAGTACCACTCGAGGGTTCTGCAAATAATTTGATCCGTCCTTATCGATCGTTTAAAGATCGATCCATTAGCGAGTTCGAGTGCCACGCATTATGGCGCTCTCCGGGTCAATTAATACCATATTACTTTGTACGGGTACGGGTACGGGTACGGGTATTGCAGTGCCAAAGATCAGTTCATAAACTTTTACAGGCAGGCAGGCATAAATACCGAAAGTTCCCAATTACCTGATAAAGAGGATAAAGCGGCTTTAATCCCAGCCGCCGGGTCCGAACCGATCCGATCCGATATTTACGATTTAATTGGAGGCGGTGGGCACTCGAAAGTGTCGCATTGTAAACAAATAAATGCTGGGTTCAAACATTTTAAGGTCGAAACCGAACCGGATCGATCCAGAAGCTATCGGGGACTGCATATATACATATGTATATGTATATGCAGATCAGCTGGGTGAGTCGGCATAAATTGCCGGATAAGTGAAGGACCGTGGAGGAGCCTAATCTGCAGACGGCCTATCGAACTAATCGATCGTATCGCAGATCGCGAATTTCTGGATCACGTATCGCCAAAATGCTGACAGGCATTTAATTCCTGCAGAAATCTATCTACGTTAATTATAGAAAATTGCCTGTTAATAGCGCTTGAGTTTTACGATACCCCAGTTGGCATTTATATGGGCATGCGTGGCTCGCGGGGATGGGGGCCAGGTACTGGCTATCGGAACGTATAACGCACTCCATCCCGAACGGAGATAAGCACCCTCACCCTACGGTACGTGGTCTCCAGAATTCCCTTTGTCATGGGACACTCCAGGGAGTCGCAATCATATATAGCAACCAGTGCACAGATAGCCGATACCTGGCTACTGAATCAATATTCCCTCCATTCACAGGGCTTCCCAACATCTGTTGGCCAGATTGCGGGCCATGATTCGGCCAATTTAATTTAATAGACCCTAATGACAGGAGATAACTAGTGATAGTTGTCATATACAATGGTATATACGAGTATTCCAATATAGCGAAATCTTGTCGCGTCATTTCCACGTATCCTATCCTATCGGGGTCTGGGTCTTGTCCTTTGTTTACTGCAATGATAGTTGCTTTTGCGGTGGTTATCGGTTTCTATTAGTTATAGCCCTGGATCTGGGGTTATTTCGGGATTCCTCTTATATATAATTGGAATTAATTATTTTGCATTTTATTTAATTCCTACTTGAGCTTTAATCTTTACTTATAAATCACTTGAACTTGACCTACAATCGTTGCTCTCTATTAAAAGCCCAATCTTTCTTTGGATTATCATTATATTTTATCAGTTTCATATATATATATATACTATATATATACATAAAAGCAAAACTTGGACTTGCTTTCAGTTTTTATTTGGCTATTTTGGCATATCAATACAATTTTAGTTTGTCTGTTTTTGTAATTTAGTTAAATTATGTGACTCTTGGAAACTGGTTTTTAATTTTAATTACTTTTTTTAAATTCTTTTATAATCATTATTAACTATTTTGAATTGTGGGGAAACTTCGGAAATAAATACTTCGCCTACAGTCATTTTCCTCACCTGTCACATTGCGAATAATTTTGTTGAATGAATTATTATATTGATTGTTCTGGAATCGCTTGGTTAATTGTTGGTGGAGCAACTCGCCCCAGTCTTAGGGTATTCCCAATCAGACCGTGACGGAGCACTTTCCATCCAATCCATTCCATTCCGATACGATACGATTCGATCCGATTCCGATCTTCGATAGCGGCGACTGAATCAAAGCTAATCGCCAACTCGACAGCTCCTCGAGGGTTCTCGAGGGGCTGACGGCGATTGCAGATCTCCCTCTGATTGCTAAACCGGATCCCCCCCTCCCACTTGCAGGTTCGTGTGGAGCAAGAAGGTCTTCCTCTGGCTGTTCCTGGCAGCCATCATGGTGACGGCCCTGACCCTGGGACTGGTGTTCGGGCTCCGGAACAAGGACACCCGGCTAATCAGCGGCGCCGTCGTCTCGAACGGCATCGGATGTGCGGACATCGGCGGGGATGTCCTCAACGATGGTGGCTCCGCAGTGGACGCGGCCATTGCCACGCTCCTCTGCGAGGGCCTGCTCCTGCCCCACTCGATGGGCATTGGCGGTGGCTTTGTGGCCACCATTTACACGAGGAGCTCGCGGCAGGTGGAGACGGTGGTGGCCCGCGAATCGGCACCGGCGGCTGCCCACAAGGACATGTTCGTGGGCCAGGACAACATTACGGGGGCCAAGGCGGGAGCGGTGCCGGGCGAGATCCTGGGCTACTGGGAGATGCACCGGAAGCACGGCATCCTGCCCTGGAAGCGCCTCTTCCAGCCGGCCATCAAACTGGCGAGGGAGGGTCACGTCGTCTCCCGCTACCTGGCTGCAGCCATCCAGTCGAAGATCACCGAGATCAAGGCGGAGCCATCGCTGTCCTCCGTCTTCCTAAAGGCCAACGGGGATGCCTATGTGGAGGGGGAATACATGAAGCGCACCATGCTGGGCGACACGCTGGAGAGGATCGCGGAGAACGGGGCCAGCGAGATCTACGATGGCGGGGAGACGGGGCGCAAATTCGTCGAGGACATCCAGGCGCTGGGCGGGATCCTCACGGAGCAGGACCTGCGCGACTTCCGGGTGCGCTGGGAGACCGACGGCCACATCGCGGCCCATGTGAGCGGCGGCTACACCCTGTACTCCACCCCGCTGCCCAGCAGCGGCCCCGTCCTGGCCTTCATCCTCAACCTGATGGACGGCCTGCACACCGACAGCGAGGAGGTCTACTGGCAGCGCGTCGTGGAGTCCTTCAAGCACGCCTACGGCCAGAGGACCAACCTGGGCGACTTCCATGCCGATGCCGAAAACGGAGCGTCGATTAACGCCACCCTGGAGCAGATGCTTCAGCCGGAGTTCCTCGAGAGCATCCGGAAGCTGATTCACGACAACAGCACCTCGCAGGATTTCCTCTACTACGGCGCCAACTTCACCGTGGAGGAGGACCACGGCACCGCCCACATGAACGTCCTGCATCCCAACGGGGATGCGGTCTCCATCACCAGCACCATCAATAACTAGTGAGTGGATCAAAATCGTTTTTAACCCGTTAATTAAACAAATAAATTTAATAATATTAAACAGAAAAATGAGATAGGAACGTAGTTAAACGTAGTTAAATTCCATATTTTCACTTTGATTTAAGTATGAATCGTTAAATCTTTAATATACCACGAAAATGCAAAAATCAATAGTTAAAGTAATTTTAAAACATTATAGTAAAATTAACTTAAATATGAATCGTACTTAAATCTGAAATTTATAACGATAATAGTGAAATCAATTGAATTTAAATGAATTTAAAAAAAAACTTAATGTATTTAAAGTAAATATAGGTTAAACTTTAAAATCGTTGCAATAATTAAAAAACATATTTCAGAGATTTTCAATTGAATTTGTTTTATATTTCTGACTTAAATAATTTTGTATTATAAACTAAATAATTTTCCCTTTACCCTTCAGCTTCGGCTCCAAGGTGGCCTCGGCTCGGACGGGCATCATCCTGAACGACGAGATGGACGACTTCTCCACCCCCGGAGTGATCAATGGCTTTGGAGTGCCGGCCTCTCCGGCCAACTACATTTACCCGGGCAAGCGGCCCATGTCCTCGATGAGTCCTTGCATTGTGGTGGACCGGGATGGCAACGTTCGCCTCCTGGTGGGAGCAGCAGGTGGCACTCGCATCACAACCAGTGTGGCAGAGGTGGGTTCATCGCAATTCACACTTCAAACCATGAATATTACAAATACTAATTGAAATCCCTGCTCTAACCCAGGTGATCCTGAAGTACCTGATCCGGGGCGAGACCCTCAAGGAGGCGGTGGACAATGGACGCATCCACCACCAGCTGGCCCCCATGCGGGTCAGCTACGAGGTGGAGGTGGACAGCCCGATCTCCGCCTACCTGGCCCAGGTGGGGCACGTGATGTACCAGGAGCCGCAGGGCTCCAGCTTTGCGGCGGTGACCGCCATCGGAGCCCTGGAGGAGCCACAGCCCTTCTTCGACCGCCGCCGCATCGGCAGCTCCCTGACCATAGCCAAGGCCAACAAGATGCAGCACTAGATGGGGTCGGACTGGGTCGGAGCGTGGTTTTATTTATTGAATCTAGTTGTAAGCGCCGAATGTGCGGCTCTGAAAAGGCCATGTAAATACTTGTTAGAACGTATTTCGAATAGAGAGTGTCTTCGAAAATATTCTTTTTATGTACAAAAAACAGGCTGTGAATGCCGAAATAGCCAAATAATGAAGTCGTTTATTTTTTTTTTTTGTAACTGCGATTATTTGAGATTGTTTTGTAGCAGGTTCGGAAGTTTATTGTTAAGTCCTGCTATTTGTAAAATAAAATATTTCGCATATCCAAAAGCTACATTTGATGTCTTTAACTAACAGGTATTGCTGGGTTTTTCAAATTAATAGCTAGTTAGTTTTAATATAGTTTAATAAGAGCAAAATTTTCATCTCTTATTTGTTATGTGTTGTTTATCTGGAGTTTTTAAAAATAAATTAAATTGTTCTTTTGTTTAAAAAGCTTTTGCCTTCTTCAACAAACTTAATTTGAACTTGGCGCTCAGTTATCGATGTAATTGGTAGTAAGCTAACATTCCGTGAGATGGCGCCACTGGGATCACCCACATGGTTAGGTTGTGGAACCAACTGGCCCCAAATTGGGTAAAGTTTACCAAGCAAACGAATTTCCCATTAAAGTAGCTGGCCATGCTATATCAGTTTTTCAATTAACTACCTGTAAACACACATTTCAGGTCAATAATAGCTGGTATCGTCGCCTTATTATCGATTACCCGCCCGCAAGTCACTCACTAATTTTGGCCAAAAAGCCTGGAAGCCCATATTAAAACGGTAAACGCGTTACCAGTTGAACATTGTATCGCCCTAGAGGTGACAGTATAGATGGATATTTTTTAGTCACAGCGATATATGTGACTGTGACATTAAAGTAAAGGTGAAATATACCTCCAAAACACTCTGTACAAGAATTAAGTGTAATATTTTCTTATTTATTTAAGGTTAGCAATAAAAAAAACATAGAGTTTGTAAAACTTTGTGATCGTCTTACTTACTTCAGCGATCTTGAGTATTGGGGACTGTGACTTTGCACCTGTGTCATCCGATACTTTGTCACAACGTGGTGGAGTATTCTTAAGTCACAGGCAGAGTGGATATCAACCACCTCTACATTTCTCCCATTTTTTGTTTACGTTTGCACCGCGAAAATTCGTGCAACTGCACTCGCAAGTTAATTTCGCATCGACAGCCGGCACAGAGTGGCGAATTCAGTGCGGTGACAGAGCCAATTCTATGTGCCTCGACTCTCGCACCTGTCGTCGCGTTGCTTTTTCATTCAATTTAATTCAATTCAACTCGATTCGATTCGATTTCCATTCCTATTCCTATTGCCCATTATCGGCGCTCGCAGTTCGGCTCTCTGATCACTTCCAGTGCCGTCGCCCCTCTCGCTCGCACCCGCAGCGGCGAATAGAACGCTGGCAGCGCAGCAGCAGCGCAGCGGCATTTGAACCGAAAATTCTTGTGCTTTGGTTTCTTTTGTTCCATTCTGGTTCGGTCTTCTTCTTGTGTTTTTGGCCACTAGACACGTCAACAAATCGGATACTTGGAGAGCACAGCTACAGCCAGAGAGCGCAGAGGGGAAGAGCAGGGAGAAGCGGGTAGAAGCGGTAGAAACGGGACAAACGGTAGAACCGGGAGAGGCTTCCAGCAGCACTCGGAGAGCCCCTCACAAGAGAGCAAGCACGGACACGATGCGCGTGAGCAACATCCGCAGCGGACGGATCTGCCGGCTGGCGCTCTGCTTCCTGGTCCTACTCCCGCTGCTGTACCTCCTGGCCAATTGGAGCGACCACCACAAGCGCGTCCAGGAGGCCTACCACACGCGCTTCGGCGGGCCCAAGTTCGCCCACCAGCGCCTGGAGGGCCGGCCCAAGGAGGTGCCCAAGCTGGTCGAAGGTGAGTGGATCCAACGAGGAGGAGCTACCTTACCATTCCCATACCCTTTCCCATTTCCATTTCCATTCCCCACAAACCAGTTTGCCACCATCTAAATCTCAGATTTATCTCTATCTACCTTGATGGTTCGTAATTAGAGAATGCTAGAGAACCCATTCCATCGAATGGCATAAACATGTAAATTTCATTCCAGCCATTCCATTCATTGCCGGTTCGACTTATACATATGTATGTACATATATACATATATTTAAAACAGTTCGCGGGAATATTCTAATAGTTATGCTAATCTAAAGTCTTTGAACTATAATCGTACAATCATTATAGTTCACAGACTTTAGCTTTTCTTTAAATAAGACATTTTTTGAAATACGAAAAATCCGAATTAAAATTACAACAAAATCTTTGCTAATTTAATATTTAAATTAAGGATAAAGAAAAATTATATACAAAGTGCTAGATATCATAATTTATTTAACAAGAAACAAAGATTTAGTTTGAGAGATGAAGATCAATATACCTTTCCAGACCAATATACATATTTCCAATATAGTAAAATCGTCTGATTCCAATCAATTTATCCAGATGGTAGAAATAATTAATCATATATTTTGGATAATAACCAAGATGAGCTCTCTTTATAGGACAATACTTCTTATTTTCTCAAAGAATTATTTAAACTTGCAATCTTGTTATTAAATGATATTTTGTATATTTTAATTTTTCATATGAAAAATCTGGAATGATCAGAGTACATTTGTCAGTTACAATTTGTAAAGCACATTTACAAACTTATACATTTATAACTTATAGATTTCAAATGTTCTATCATTACTTCAATGACCAACTCCTTCTACTAGTAGTAAAAGATTTTGTGGCTAAATAGTCGTACATTACGTAAAACCTGCTGCATGTTAATTTTAATGCATTGCCAACAGCTGCTAACAATTATGAATTGTAATATTTGAGGGGTGTGCGTACCAATATTTATACAAGTGCCGTGGGTTTGCATTCAGTTTGCACGTTCTACAACTTCATAGTTCCATATTTGCATCCACAGGCCTTGGCAACTTCGAACCGAAAGACCTGAAGCCACGTACCGGGCCGGGGGAGAATGGAGAGGCGCACAATCTGTCGCCGGAGAAGAAGAACGTGGCGGATGCCTCCGAGATGGAGTACGGCATGAACATCGCCTGCTCCGACGAGATCTCCATGCACCGGGCGGTGAAGGACACACGCCTGGAGGAGTGCCGACACTGGGACTATCCCTATGATCTGCCCAAGACCAGTGTGATCATTGTCTTCCACAACGAGGGATTCTCGGTGCTGATGCGCACCGTGCACACGGTGATCGATCGCTCGCCCAGCCACATCCTGCACGAGATCATTCTGGTGGATGACTTCTCCGACAAGGAGAATCTCCGCTCCCAGCTGGACGAGTATGTGCTGCAGTTCAAGGGACTGGTCAAGGTCATCCGGAACAAAGAGCGCGAGGGTCTGATCCGGACCCGATCTAGGGGCGCCATGGAGGCCACAGGTGAGGAGATATAACTCCAAATCAATTGGAATTTTTTAATTACTTTCAAGACTCACTTTTGCAACGCTTTTGCTCTTGCTCTACTTTAGAGTATTAGTCATCTTGTTGGTTGCAGTATCTTGTGAATAGCAAATCCATTGTATCTTTATCTGGCATGCATCCACACGTTCCAAGAACGTGTCGCAGTAGAAAATCCCAGCTTATCTCAAGAATTTGTCATCAAACGTTGGGGAATTTGAATAGATATACAAAAAATGGAAAACTCTCTCTCGGATCAATATCAAATGATTAAAAACCCAAACTTGATAGTTTATCTTTTCTTTGGAATTCGCATTCCGCGTAACTCAATTCTAAATTTTGATTTTGCTGTTTAATGCTTTTAATTAATTTTAGAAGAGATTACAATTTAAATAGTTTTTGTTTGCATTTATCCTGGAGGAGTTTCAAGGCCTTGATTTTACAATGAATAAATATATTAATAATATTATTTATTCGCAGGCGAGGTTATCGTCTTCCTGGACGCCCATTGCGAGGTGAACCTCAATTGGTTGGTGCCCCTGCTGGCGCCCATCTACCGGGACCGCACGGTGATGACGGTGCCCATCATCGACGGCATCGACCACAAGAACTTCGAGTACCGGCCGGTGTATGGGACCGATAACCACTTCCGTGGCATCTTCGAGTGGGGCATGCTGTATAAGGAGAACGAGGTGCCGCGTCGCGAGCAGCGCCGCCGGGCCCACAACTCGGAGCCGTACCGCAGTCCCACCCATGCCGGCGGACTGTTCGCCATCAACAGGGAGTACTTCCTGGAGCTGGGCGCCTATGATCCGGGCCTGCTGGTCTGGGGCGGCGAGAACTTCGAGCTGAGCTTCAAGATCTGGCAGTGCGGCGGCAGCATCGAGTGGGTGCCCTGCTCCCGGGTGGGCCACGTCTACCGCGGCTTCATGCCCTACAACTTTGGCAAGCTGGCCAGCAAGAAGAAGGGCCCGCTGATCACCATCAACTACAAGCGGGTGATCGAGACGTGGTTCGACGACACGCACAAGGAGTACTTCTACACGCGCGAGCCGCTGGCCCGCTACCTGGACATGGGCGACATCACCGACCAGCTGGCCCTAAAGAAGCGACTCAACTGCAAGAGCTTCCAGTGGTTCATGGACCACATCGCCTACGACGTGTACGACAAGTTCCCGGGCCTGCCGGCCAACCTGCACTGGGGCGAGCTGCGCTCGGTGGCCTCCGACGGATGTCTCGACTCGATGGGCCACCAGCCGCCGGCCATCATGGGGCTGACCTACTGCCACGGCGGGGGCAACAACCAGCTGGTGCGTCTGAATGCCGCCGGACAGCTGGGCGTGGGCGAGCGCTGCGTGGAGGCCGATCGGCAGGGCATTAAGTTGGCCGTCTGCCGGCTGGGCACCGTGGACGGACCCTGGCAGTACAACGAGCACACCAAGCACCTCATGCACCGCGTCCACAAGAAGTGCATGGCCCTGCATCCGGTCAACCAGCAGTTGTCGCTGGGCCACTGCGACGTCAACGACAGCTACCAGCAGTGGTGGTTCAAGGAGATTCGCCCGCGCTGGTAAGTCAGGGATCAGCAGCAGCAGAAGCGGCATCAGCAGCAGCGGCAGCAGCAGCGGCGACAGCGGGGCAGGAGCATCAGCATCAGCATCAGCCGGATGAGGAGCGGAAGGATCATCAGTGGGAGGAGGATGAATCACAAGGGTTTCAGCCGGGGCAAGGGGGCGATAAATTAGACAAAAGCAATTTAGTGAAAATGAGAGATGGAATTGTTGTTGGTTTTGTAATGTGCATACGCAGTATATAGTAACGAAGAAAAAAACAAAAAGGAACAGAAAAAAGAATGGGAAACGATTTTCAAGATTTATCTTCGAGTAGGCATTTTTTGTAACGCACTGTACATATGGCACAGCAGGCACTTGGAGGTCCCCTTTAGGTATTTTTGGGGGTCCAAGGAGGGGGCATCAAATGCCCGGAAGATATTAAAGCTTAGGAGCTCGGATTTTGTTCAACAAACTCGCAACGATTGCAGACATCACGGGGGAGAATCAAAAGAGATCAAATGTAAATCGAATATGAAGAACCATTCAGAAGTGTTACCCATTAGGAACCATTTCCTTGAGTCAGTGTGCTTCCCAAGACCATCTTAGGCTGATCAAACATCACATTTTGAGATACTCAAGCGAATCTCAAGCAATACCATAGTTAAACCAATGTTAGGAACGGACCCGACCCGGGGGGAGCTCCCAGTGCCTGGTGATATGTTCGTGCGTGTCTGAGTGAGATAGAGAGAGAGAGCGGTAGATCGAAAGCGAAAGAGATGGAGCGATAGTGAGAGAGAGAGACGGGACGACCAGTCACACAGCAGAATCGAGTGCAATAGCTGATAAATTGATATGAAATTGTTTTGCTTTATGATTGCCACACAAATCGATGTACTAACCCTAGTCCGTACTTCCCCCAAAAACAACCCAATAATCCAATAATCCAAGTAACCCACTAACCCCAACCTAGCTAAGTTTTCTGGAGCTGCCACATTCCAATATACTCGCAATATAATCCAACCCGATCGGAGGCTGAAGCTCAGCTCAGCGCTCCTTTGGGGATCCAACGTTTACTTTACTTTACTTTAATTCTTAATTCTTAATTAACGCATTTTTTTGTTTCGTCTTCCGTGAGTTTTGCTTGTGTAGAGGGCAATTGCAGTTGCATCTGCTGCGAAGTTTGATTTTTGAAAGCAACATTTTACATTCAAGTGTAACTCTAGAGTTATCCATAAGTCTGAATAATAGCATAGAAATAAACCGTTTTCTAAACACTTTATCTTGTAACCGACGTTGTCTTCTTACTCTCGCAGGAGGTTCGATTAAAATTTTTGTAATTATTTACAATTGTTTTTCTTGCATGAGATGCCCCTTAGGCGTGGGACCCCAACGTCAAGGGGATCTTATTTTTGACTGAGTGATTCAGAACCTATTGATTAATCGAATCGAAAATATCAACCAAAGAAAGCAGCAATTCTTCGTCTCGAAGGTGCTCGACGCCACAGTTCCAGGGAAGTCCGCCGGCGATAAGGTTCCGGGGAAGTCTCTCCCCGATTGCACTGAAGTGGAGGTGAGCCAAGGGGTGTCCAGGTTGGACTCCAGGTGTCCAGATGTCACATCTGATAGCCCTTCGCCCGAGATTGCGCTAATTTTTGGCTGGCTAATGAAAACAGGGGGAATCGTCGAATGTTTTGATGGCTGCTGACGGGTGATGGGTGATTCCGTAGTACCTTTTCCCCTCCCCATTAAAGAGCCGTGTTATCTTCCGTACGCAGCTGCCGGATGGGTGGGGGGATGGGGGGAGTGATTAGATCCCCAAACGCAATAACACCAAAATTGTTCAATTTAATTGAGTCAAGTGGGAAGACTTCTTATCAGTGCTATTATGGCTGCCCTATCTTCGGGTACTTTCATTAAACAGGTAAACAAAGGTGAATCACAGGTGGGATAATGGTTATATTGGATTCGAATTTCAGTTGGTCAATAACTATTTCAAAATTGGAAAATTTTTGATTATTCGTAGGATATATTCTCTATTTACCTTAGAATAGTTATAACTAAAATATCAGATTGGGTTTATTTATTAGTCGTGAGATATACAAAAAGAGTTATAAATATATATTTAACACAACATTTCTAAGAGCATTTTAAATTTTTTTTTAAGTTTAAATTTCAAGTAAACTTTAATTGCTAATTGTACAATTTGTATATATTCAACACAAAATTATTAAGAGTGCCTTAAAATTATTTAAGTTTAAATATCAGGCTAGTTTTAATTGTTAATTCTGCAATATATTATTGAACGGAAAATATTTATAATTTTAAAAATACAATAAGTCTGACTATATCATATATATTAATAGTCGTTAGTAATTAATAGTCATAGTAATTAATTTATGAAAAATATTTAATTTAATATTGCAACATATATATTATTTAGTTAATCAATTTAATTGAATTCAGTTTTCGCTGGTGCCAAATACTAAATTCTTCTATTAACATTTTCCCAAGAAGGGTAGAGGAATGGTCGGTCTGACTCCCCTTTCTGTCCCGGATTAGACGTTGTCAGTTTCCCCACTCGAAATTGGCAATGGGCCAGATAAGGGCTCCCTGAATGTGATTCAAAGCGGGCCAAGACTTCCCCCCAAGCGGTATAAATAGTAGGTGGCCCCAGACCTTGGCCATCATTCCGCAACTTCCTCGCGCCGTGATTGGATTTCTACATTCCGCTCTCCTTCTTTATACCAACCAAAACCAAAAACCAAAAACCCTGAAGATGTCCCAGCTGAGTCTGATCCTGTTGAGCGCCCTGCTGGGCTGCTTTGTGGCCGGAGGCGCCGCCGGAGTGCTGCCTTCCGTGAATGCCAGGATAACCGTGGTGCAGGATATTCACGCCTTCGTCGCCCAGCATCCGGGTCTCAAGCTCCAGCCAATGGAGAAGCACCTGGTGGAGGGAAAGGCCCGTGATGCGGGAAGCCAGACGCTGCGCTACAATTTGGGTGCCCGCATGCAAGGTGAGTCCCAGTCCCAGTTCCCGTCCCAGTTCCAGTTGCAATCCCAAAAACAGGCTGCACTCTAGCCAGGCATATGGATGTATAACTAACTAAGTCTTGCATACTTTCAGGCGACTCTTTGGTGGCCCAGGGAGCCGACACCTTCTCGTACCCACAGCCCCAGGACGTGAGCATGCAGCTCACCTACCCGGAGAACGGAGCCGGCGCCATCGTGACCTATGTCCAGCTGCTGTGCACCCAGGATAGCGACGATGGCACCGCCTACGTGGTGGCCGGCGGCATCGGTCAGCGCTACATCTCCATCGTCCTGGAGGCCAGCAGCACCAGGAACTTCTCCTACCAGGCCCAGTACTACGGCCAGAAGGATAACTAGACGAGGACTAGAGGACTTGAGTATCCGAGGACAATAGCTTTATCCAGCCCCATAATTAGGATAATTCGTGTGCGCTTTCCTTCTCCAATTTATATACACAAATATACACATCTCCCTGAAAATGTTCCTCGATGCGAGCAATGCCAAGGGTTATTTATTAATTATTAATTGTTTAATGAACTTCACTTAGTTAGTAACAGATTAGCAATTAACAAGGTTAACTGATTGATTAATTATAAATATGGGATACTGATTTATGGTATATTTCAGTTAACTAGGAAGATCGTTAAGAAATCCACCAAAGAATCTTGTAAAATGTTAGGTTCTACGAAGGATATAGATTTTTTTTACTGTGCAAAGTTAATAGTTGAGATCATATATCAGTATCCCCCATCGGGTATGCGCTAATCTTGAGTAATTCAAAATTGTTTTCGCCGCTCACGCGCCTTCCACTCGAAACTCGAAACGGAGACAGGCGACGCCATAAATCTGGGCCAGCACTCACCTGCAAATTGATTCGGATCGTAGATTTTGGGGCTGGATTCCGCCGGGGAACTCGTCATGGAAAGTGACGCCGAAAGAGTCCAACTCGGAACCGGAGCCAGTGCCGTAAATTTCGCATTCAGGTGCAAGCAGCCCGGGTGAGTTGCGTCTTCTAAAAACGGTCAACCTGACGTCGCCGATAGCTTCTTGGAAAAAAACACTAATTGGAACTCAGGCTGACAACTAAGATAGATATTTGAGAGATACAACGAAATATACAATATAGATCCCTATATTAAATTATTATTATATTATTAGTATAGATTAGTTAAATTAATTAAATATATCAATTAAATGAATCGTTAAATATAGTCACATTATTATAGTTATAAATTCTATTATGAATTGGATCTTAAAATAGGCTGACAATTAAGATAGGTATTTAAGAGATACAACAAAATATACAATATAGGGATAAGTATAGATTAGTTAAATTAATTAAATAGATCAATTAAATTAATTCCAAAATATATTCACATTTTTGCAGATATTTAACATTAATAAAATATAATTTAATTGAGAGTTAACCCCATTTTGCAGCGATTTGTATCTGAAGCTTTTTAAGAAATAATTTTCTGAAATTAAATGAATCTTAAAATATATACACAACTTAGGCAGATATTTAAATGTAGCAAAAATATATATTTATAGAATTAAATGACCAATCTGAGTTCCAATTGGAATTAAAAACCATTTTTAAGAGATTTTTAAATAAAACTTATGAGGAAGTAAATTATGAAATTGGAAACAAATTAATTGAGTAGTAAAAGTTGAGATTTCTTAATTTAAATTCAAGTTCCAATACAACTTCCAATTTATTCACAACTTAGACAGATATTCAAGTGTATCAAAGTATATATTAATAGTACAAAAATAAACACTCTAACCACAATTCAACCATAGATAAAGATAGTATATAATTAGTATTAGGAATGTAAATTCCATCTCCCCGATCAACCCATTTCCTTGGTTAATTTTTGGTTCGGCACCTGAATTCCCCCGCATGAGTCACGTGCGATGAGGTGACCAAACAATGAGCGGAACCGAACTCCCACGAATCGACAAGGTTGAAGCTGGCATCGGGAATACCCATGAAGTCTTCGATTGTTCCGGGGCTTTCTCTGCATCACTCAATTACGGTCGCAGTTACCGACGCAGTACGTCAGTCGGGGAGGGTAGGGGATTGGGAATATTACGCCCCTGGCCATGCTGCGTAGACACTGCCAATTGACTTTGGAGATAGCCATCCAGCCATCCAGCCATCCAACGAGCCCTGTTTGTTTATTAGATTGTTTGCTATTGTGCGCCAATATGCATATCAAGGCTAAGATTGCCATCGGCGAATAAATAAACAAAACACGCGCTGCCCTGGCCCCCAAGAGCGATCCATCCATTTGCCACAGTGGGAATCGCAGGTAACTGGACAACCCCTAACTAGGGTCTATCTATCTGATAGCTACTTTGTTGGTGCTTTAAATTTCAGCATTTATATTTAATGTGATATTTTTTAAGGGGGAAAGATTTAAATATTCTGTGGAAATGGGTAAAAAAATAAAACAACTTTGGTTAATGGATATTTACATATTATATATTTAAGTTAAGTTTAATATATGTAAGTTAGTATTTCCATATTTAGAATCTAAAGATATATATCTAAAAATATAGTTAAGCATTTATTCAACACTAAAAACACTTATCATTTAATTATTTTGAGTCTTGGAAACTAAGATTCCTTAAAATTGTAGACATAATAATAAACTCAATCTAGCTTGTAACTCTAAATTCTTAATGATAGGATCTAAAAAAAAATCAAAAGAAATGTACGTAAATCAAGAGATATGAATAATTTATTAACCCGATTTATTGCGATACTTGCAATTGCCACAAAAATAAAATATATAATTAATAAACAGCCAGACGCATCCTAAATCTGGTTAATTTTCTCAAGTGCAAATAAATATAACTATATTTATAACTATACCAATACATATATATATAATATATACCACTCCTCCAAACTACATAAAGGAGAATACTTTTAAGCAAGACTGTGTCTCTTTAAGCAAATTGATCGCAGAAATGGGAAACCTAGGAGGAAGTGGTTGTGTGCCTTCCGGGGAGATGGCGCCTCCGTGCACGGGCATGTCTGTTAATAGGTTCTATTCCATTGACTCAATCAGCTATTCCTGGACATGTTCCCGATCCGACCGATCCAAACCGAATCAGTTCCCAAAGCGATATGGCCCCAAACCGATTAGTATAAGCCGGAGTGGCCTATTTATAGCCACTGAGCAAAGAATTATGGCCAATTAATGGCTGGGGTTAGGCGTACTGTCGAAAACAGAACCACCACGGCCAATTCCAATTCCAATTCCGGGGCTTATCGTTCAGTTGTCGTGCCGCCTTATCGGGGGAGTGACCGCCGATAAGGGAGTCCGTATAAAAGCGGGACGCGGCCCGAGACCAGGCCAAAATCCGAAAAGCACCCGAGCGGAACATTAGAGAGAGCCTCTAAGACAATTCTTTTTTTTTCTGTTCTGTTCTGTTCCCTTCTGTTTACGTGAATCTATGGAGAGGCGAGTGATCTGTTTGGTAGTGGCCCTCGTGGCCTCCGTGGCCTCCGTTTTTGTCTCCGGACAGCCCCATGCCAGGGCCAGTGATCTGTATTACACGGACATCACCCCGGTCACGGATGACACCCGCTACACGACCCTCAATCCGGACGTGACCCCCACCGAGATGAACAAGGTGAAGCACTCCAAGGGCAACGTCGTCTTCTCGTCGGGGGAGCGCAAGTCGGGTGAGTCTGCCGCCTTGGAAGCAAGTAGCCACCTGATCTGACAGAGATCTCTTCCCGTCTATGCCCAGGTGATCGGCTCATTGTGAACCACTACGACGACGAGAGCTTCACCAGCGCCGTGGACATCGAGGTGCTGATGAGCTATCCGGCCGGGGCCAGCACCGGAGTCACGCTCACCTGCATCGAGGTGTACGTGGATATGTCGGCGGACGATGCCGGCGGCTATATCACCCAGGGCGGGATCGGGCAGACCAACGCCGAGATCCTGCTGACCGCCAACTACACGCGCAGCTTCGTCTACGAGTCCTTCCTCTACGGATACTAGATGCCTCAGCTCCAGTTCCATCTCCATCTCCAGCTCTCGCCCAGATCTTTCAGCTATTCAGCTACAATAAAGTTTCGCATGGAACCCAACTGTGATCGTGAACTCCCGCTCCTGCTCCTGCTCCTGCTCCTGCTCCCGCTCCAGCTCCAGCTCCAGCTCCAGCTGCAGCTGCAGCCTCATCCCATTCCAAGCCCACCCAATCCCAGCCAAACCAGAGTATTATTAGCCGTAGATCTACATTAAAGAAAGCAATCCAAAGACCCAAGTTGTTTCGCTTATCATCCCCAAACTCCTCCGTCTCCTTCTCCTTCTCCGTCTCCTCGGAGTCGGAGCCTTATCTGGCCGCTCTGGGTTTCTCCGCGATGGCCAACTGCGTCATCTCGTTCCCAGCTAATTGATAGAGCCCGTTCCCACTCGGACCCCATGTGATATATCAGATAACGCCCCTGACATTCGATCCCCCATCAGAGCAGCTTACTAGGATATATCTGTACAATAGTTATCGGATAGTTATCTGAGGGAAACATCGGAGACAAAATATTAATTTCGAAACTCATCGCAAAATATATATATACATACTAGTATATATGTACGTAGGTTGCTATTTATACTTCTGATCTAACAATAAAGAATGGTGGTTAAAAATACTCTGCTTGATGATCAATATACCAAACCCAATATCGAAGGAATTTCATATATATGCATGGGATATATATGCATATATATATATACCTGTTATCAGGTAATCAAGCTAAATCCTTCTGAAACTGAATTATAAAATGGTCAAGAATCAGTTCTTTTACAGCTCTAATTTTATTTATTGGCATTATAAAGTCCTTTATCTTTATATCAGTAAAAGATACAGAAATCATTGTATCGGGTTTTCACTGTTGTTATTTCATATGCAAATGGAATCGAAGTTACACAAGCTTCTGGCATTTGTTCAATAAATTCAGAACTACAAGAAAGATTATGGAGGAGCTCAAGAGGAGGGATAGGATCTGCACAATGTATGTGTATATATATAATGTGTGTATATATACCAACTGAGCAATCAGTACTCACAAGGAAGAAGGATGTTGTACCGGGTTCCCGGAATTCCCGATTCTGATGGCTGTGAGTTTTCATTCCTCCTCCTGGGGTGCTCTGATCTTTGAGCTAATTGTCTATTGTACCAGGAGTACCTCCTCCCTGGGAATGCACATCAACAAGTAGACCCCGATCAAGGAGAGTCATTTGCGAACGCGGACTAGGATCTACCCTGGTATCCCAATCATAAATTAACCTCTTTAGCCAGCTTAAAGCCCTAGGAGTTGGGAGATCAGCCTGAGTCACTTGGCTAGATCTCTATGAGTCATCAGCTGGGTATTAAATCGAAATTATGGATATTTTTAAGAACCGGATTAATTTTGAAGTTTAAAATTTAAATATGCCAAAGAGCACTTTAACTTATTTTTATAAATTTCCCACGACCTTTAATCGTTAATCCTACTTCCTACTCCTACTCCACTTGAATTGAGTGACAGCCAAGGCAGCGAATCCTTGGCCAGGATAACACCACATCATTTAGCTGCCTTCAAAATTTGTAATATGTATATTAATAAACTAATTGGGAGGACTACCTCGAGGGGTTCTCAAAGAGCCATCAAAAATCGGATGACTGTATCCTATAGCTGATATTAAATACAATTAATACCTTTCTTTTTTTTTTTTGATGGTCGATTGATAAATGTATAATTTGTCACCTTTAATTATATATATTTTAGATTTTATATTTAATACTTTCGCTCATCTGTTATAGCAGCCAATAATCTCAGACCCATCCCTTGGACGAGCCTTGCATAATCGACACATGGAAGATGGGAGTCGAGGGGTATCCCCTGCCACGCTCCGCTCGCTTTCTCTGCTGGAGGATGCTCTCCCACTTGGGGTTTCTCCAGACCTGACCCGGCTCCGCGCTCTCTCTCTCGCTCGCTCGCTCTCTGTGTGGTTTTCGAACCAGTTGGGAGAGGGGGGAGATGCCTCAGCATTGAATATGACCCAGACTCAGACTCAGAGTCGGACCCAGAGGCAGCTCCAACGCTCTGAGAGGCCTCAGTTGATCGCCAGCAGAGCAACCGAACGGTCAGCCGCTCCGCTCTGCTCCGCTTGCCAGTTGAGGAAGCTCACCCAGTAATTACAGTAATTATACGAGTGCCAATATACGAGTATATAGCCAGATCGATCACCACGGGCCATGTTATGTCGCGGGAAATCGGGCTGTGTGTCAGCCTTAATCTTGACCAGCCTCTCTCTGGGCCTCTGCCAGGGTTATTTCAGTTTGGAGGGTAAGGAACTACTACTATATAATGTACATGTGCAAATCATTAATGATTGATCCACCTGGCAGTGGGTGATCCCTGTCCCACACCCAGCTACCGGAGTCGCTGCCAGCCGGTGGATGACTGCGAGACCTTGGCCTCGCACCTCCAGACCGGTCGCCTCTCCCTCTACACCGTGGTGAACTGCGGCTACACGAGTCGCAGCGAGAAGATCTGCTGTCCCGTGGAGGATGCCCACACCCTCAACCGCATCGAGGTGACCAGCCCCGTCCCTAGCACCAGTTCCACATCCACAACTACCACAACCACCTCCACAACCACTACAACCACCTCAACCACCACCACAACGACGACACCTCCTCCGGAGGACTGGCTGAGCCTCTTCCAGACGGATCGCGAGTATGTGGAGGCATCCGTGGTCACCTCGCAGAGGGCGTCGCGGGACAGCGTCGGATTCCGCGACACCTCTGAGGGGGCGGAGTGCTCGGCTCCGTTGTACGAGGGCCAGTGCCGGGCGGTGTCCAAGTGCCCCAGCGTGGAGCCGCTCCTGCAGCAGGGCCGACTGCGGGACGAGGACTTCACCACCTGCCGCGACGGCACGCACGAGGAGATCATCTGTTGTCCCCTCAACCTGCCACTCCAGCCGCGCGTCCAGAGCGGTCCGCGTCTTGGCCTGCCGTCGGATGCCCGCGATGGTCCCTTGTCGGAGGATCCCCAGGAGGCGGCTGTCATTGCTCGGGCAGATGCCCTGCTGCCCCATTATCGTCATCTCGGTGCCCTGGCCCATCCGAACGCGGCCTTCGACGGGCATCTGCACCATTGCTCGGCCCTCGTCCTCACCCCCCAGCTCCTGCTCAGCTCCGCGGGTTGCGAGAGGCCCAGTCATGCTGTCTTCGGCATTGCCGATATGCGGGATGTGGATGCTGATGAGGATTACCTCGCCGATATAGTGGTGAGTGGGCAGTGAAGAGGAATCCTCCCTAAGATGGGTTTCTAATCAAAACTGAATTTATTTTTTGTTGTCGGTGATTTATTATATGTACTCGTACACATATTTAATTTAGTAGGAACAAGTTCTGTAAAAGATTCAGTTTTATATATATGTATATATATTATTTAGCTAGAACGAGTTCCGATTTCCCAGTTAATTGTAAAACGGCAAAAACATGTTTGGAATCCATCCAAGTTTTAGTCCCCTTAGGTAATCACTTTTTTCCTATCGCTACACAAAATCTCCAGTTATTATATATACTCAAATATATATATAAATATATACTTGATCAGAATAATCAACAAGTTACATAATTTCGGTATTTAATTGATTCCTTAAAAATCGTTGTCTATATCCTATAGTTTCCATTTAATTTCTGGTAAATCCAGGTTATATTTAAGATTATTTAATCCGATTTCCCAAGAATCTGACCCATACATATATTATTTATTTGTCTCCCCTCCAGCGCTTGGCTCCCTACCGGAAGGATTTGGCCCTGATCCGCCTGCAGGATCCCCTGCGTCTGGGCAGGCTGAGCTCGGCCAATGTGAGTGTGGCTCCCGTTTGCAGTCAGTACGAGTTGACCCGACTCCAGGTCAGCGGAAGACTCGTGGCCGTGGCCTGGGGCAAGGGTAATGGTATGTATCTGAAAAGACTCCAAAGATCTTAAAGATATAATCTCCATTCCCATCCAGACACCGACTGCCCGCTGTACGAGATGGCCATGCGACTGCGCCCCAACTGGGCGTGCGGTGATCTGCCGAACTATGGTGGAGTACTGGAATTGGGCAGCTCCCACCTGTGCGTGGAGCCGGAGAACGGGGATCGGGCTCTGCAGCGCTTCTCCAATGCCAGCTCCTGCGCCGCCTGCCCTTCGGTCGTGGGCAGTGTACTCCATCTGGTGCGGCCCGGAGGCACACGCTGCGTCCTGGGTATTGCCACGCCCACGAGCACGGAGTGCGAGGCCCGGATCATGTATTATACCAGTTTGCTCAGTGCGCAGTTCAGGCGGTTCGTGGAGCAGGAGCAGAGGCAGTAGTCATCTAGGCATCTAGGTTAAGTTAGCTGAATCTGTTTAAGTCGTAAGTGTTATGATAGAGCCAGAGATAGTTTAGTTTAGGGTAGGAAAACAGCATGGTCACACTGGCAACGCACGATCCTTTGATCTGACTGTACTTTAGACAAAGCCTAGAATTAGAGTTAAGTATGTAAGCCAAATGTTGCCCATCCCCAAAGGAATACTCACAAATTTACGAGGAGTCTAATATTTAGTGTTAATGTTGTTCAGGGGAAACTGCTCGATCGAAATACTATATATACCTCAATAATTAATGCATATGTATGTATGTGCACATCTCGTTTGTTTGTTCGCATGAATTATTGGCTTTTTATTTGCAGTACGCGGAAACGGAGTTGGCCCAAACCCAAACCCAAACCCAAACCCATAACCCATGCTCCATGGGTGATTCATGGGTTTTGTGCCTTACCCTATTCTCCAGCGGGTATATCTTTCCAATAGCAATGTAATTGAGAGTATCTGGCGATCCAACAAATAGCATAATGAATTCCACTTTGTTTTGCAAATTGAGCTCGTCGTATCGCCCAAGTCGTATCTCTGCCTTTGTTGATGTGTTTGCTCGATAGAGTGGACTTGACTGGACTGGACTGGAGTGGAGGGACAGACGGACAGAGGGAGAGCTCTCCGAGCGGTTCTATAAAAAGCCAGAAACTACGCAAACCGGTTCAGGTTCGAGAGAGAGAGAGGGGAGCGATCGTTGGGAGCTATCAGCCCCGGATCCGGCGTGTGATCTTGGCGGAATCTCCGTCTCAGTTGCCTGGGCGATGCGTTGTTGAGCGGTCCGCCCGCCAGTTGATCCAAGCCAAGTCCGAGTCTCCACCGGTTCTCAGCCTCGCTCTCTCTCTCTCTGTTCTTTTCATGTTCATTTTTTTGTATTTTGCCAGAGTCTGATAAACGCAATTCCACTATCAGAGGCCAGAGGAAGGGTCGTGTCAAAGGTGGGTCTACCCTGGCTATAGTTTTTGTTTCAGGCCATAACCGTTGACCTGGAATATAGATAGCTCGCAGAGATCGGAACAAGATCTGGGCAACATCGGCAGCGCAATTAATTGGGGAGCAGTTGGTGGCAAATCTAGAACAAGGTGCTCCCCTTATCGACAGCACCAGCCCCTCCTCCTCCTCCATCGGGGTTCGATATCAGCCATAAATACCCGTAGAAGCTCAACTGACAGAACCGAGATTATGACGGGGACGGAGTGCCTCCACCCGGACAACGCAGGGCAGGGCAGGAGGTGATTCACCCAGCTTTCGGTGTCTTCCATCAAATGGTGAAATTCTCAGTCCAAAAAGAAATGAGAAGTAGTTCCATTAATTACTAATGCATTATCCCATTCATTATAAATCGGCCAATGCCGGGATTATAGCAATCGCTATGTTCTTGACTCGCTTCCGTTGCAATAATTGTTTATTGATATTTTTAATATGTGATTGGACTCCTTGGAACAGGACAATCACCAGACCAGACCATCATGTCATCCGGAACATCCGGTTACCTGCCTCAGCTGGCCCTGCTCCTCTTCGCCAGCTGCTTTATTAAAGTCCAAGGAAAAGGTTTGTCTAAACCCCAACCATCTCTGCGCAATCCCCTCAAGAATCTCTCTCTTGCCCTTGCAGTGGGGGATGCCTGCCAGCTGAGGGACAACATGCCGGGCATCTGTCGCTCCTCCGCGGACTGTGAGCCTCTGATCGACCCTTACATCAAGTCGGGCGTGCTGATCCTCAGCGAGGTGCCCAGCTGTGGCTTCACCGCCTGGGGAGAGATCTTCTGCTGCCCCACCGAGCCCTGCTGTCCGGATAGGTGAGAGTGAACTCTGCCTGGCCAAACCCGGTTCCTAATCCCCTCTCAGGGCTAAGGGGAACTCCTCCTTTAGCCTCAACCCCCCCTCGAGCAGCTCCTCCTCGACGAGCTCGACCACCACCAGCACCACTACGATGAGGACCGTCCGACCCAGTGCCATTAGTCGCGTGGACGTGCCCACGGATAACACAGATCGTCCCTCGGTGGCCTACTGCAAGAAGATGCGGGCCAAGAAGCGGGTCAACCATTTGAGCATCCACATCGTCGGTGGCTATCCCGTCGATCCCGGTGTCTATCCCCACATGGCAGCCCTTGCCTTCAGTACGTTTGGGAACTTTGTGTACCGTTGCGGAGGATCCCTGATCTCCAGTCGCTTCGTCCTGACGGCAGCCCACTGCCTGACCAGTTCGCCGGCCTACGTCCGCTTGGGATCGGTGAATATCGAGAATCCGGACAGGAACAACCTGGATATCAGTGTGGTGAGAAGAAGGAGGAGGAGGACGAGGCGGGATTATCTTCATTCTAACATTTAACTCATTCCTCCCAGATCAACATCACCATCCATCCGAACTATGTGGGGAATAAGTACGACGACATAGCCCTGATGGAACTCTCGCAGGATGTGCCGGACACCAACATCAACATCCAGCCCGCCTGCCTCCACACCGATCCCAGTGATCCGCCCTCGGACTCCAAGCTCTTTGTCGCCGGCTGGGGCGTCGTGAATACCACGAGTAAGTGTTCCAGATCTGCCAAGTTCAGTGATCATATATATATCCCATACCTATCACCCAGATCGCGCCACATCGAAGATCCTGCTGCGGGCGGGTCTGGAGGTGGTGCCACTGCAGCAGTGCAACATATCCTTCGCGGAGCAGCCGGCCTCCGTCCGGGCCCTCAAGCAGGGCGTGATCGAGACCCTGATCTGTGCCGCCGACCAGAAGCAGCAGAAGGACGCCTGCCGCGGCGACTCCGGCGGTCCGCTGATCAACGAGCTGAACATCGAGGACGGCATCTACACGATCCTGGGCGTGATCTCGTCGGGCTTCGGTTGTGCCACCATCACCCCGGGCCTCTACACGCGCGTGGCTTCCTATCTGGACTTCATCGAGAGCGTCGTCTGGCCGGATAACCAGGTGTAATCCATCCAGTTGGCATGGGATGGCCCCCCACTTCCACACAAAAAATTGGCATTTAAAACTCTGTGATTTATTTTGGCTTGCAAATTGTTAATACTTGAGAGATTGAATATCTTTTTTTTTTATAATCGCTATTTTTAAGATACTGCAATTGGTTGCAAATACACAAAATACTCGTACTTTACGATTTTTTGGGATAATTATTTTTAATTCAAGCTTGGAAAAATGTGAGTATTTGAATTAATACTCCTGGTGGACTATGTTTACTAATTCGTACTTCTAGATTTTTTTTAATTCATTCAATTATTTGAATTTTAAGTAACACGAATTAAAAGATACATTTTTTTCTACTATGGTTTTTTATTACATATACCAAAAAATAGCTTACCACAATATATTAATTCCCTAAACATATTGCAAAATTTAGGTCATGCCATAAGACAATGTTAAATATGTACTACTATACTATTATCTACTATATCTACATATATATATTTATATCTATATAATTGAAGAGCTCTTCGATACATTCTCAGCTCCAGTTTGAAGTTATTTACAACTAAACCTTTTAAATCACAAAAGGTATATTCTACAGAGAGTATTAGAAAATCCAAAGGGATTAAGTACTTCATAAAGTTTAGTTGAGTATAGAGTACAGGTGATCTCTTGTATCTGAACTATCAATTCTTTAATGCTAATAACTATGATAAGATAATGTTGGTAAATTTCTATTCAAAATTCATTAAGATATGTAAGTAGTAAAACATAAAACAAATATAATTCGTACTCTTTTGTGGCAGATTTAATTTTAATAATTGATTTTATAGCTTCAATGACTCAGTGTTAGTTAAAAAAAAACAGGGTAATCTGTGGTCGAGACCCCGGACCCATGGCTGGCTTCCACTTGCTAATTACAGGCTGCCTTTGTGTGCTTTGTGAGCGTCGGAACGGATCGGGTCGGTTTGGATGGCTCTGTGTTTCTGCGAAGAGCTGGGGGAAGGGGAAAACCGGTTCGTGCTCATGAATGATGAGCCCAGGTCTGGCTCTGGCTCTGGCTCTGGCTCTGGGTACCCAGGTACCGAAAGGCACTCAGAGCTTTCAGCGGCCGCCGGGTCCGGCTCTTCTTGTCCGCTTCAGCTTCAGCTTCAGCTTCAGAGCGATCCAGCTCCAACCTGGGCTTCAGTTGCTCGGACGAAGCATAGCTGAGCGGTCAGAGATTCTCCGGTGTCCGGCATCTGGAATCTGGCATCCGCGATTCGTGATCTTGTCCAGCGATAGCCACCGGTTTTCAGCTCTCTTTTGTTTTTTCTGTTTTTTATTTTTTATTATTTTCCATTTTTTCTTCGTGATTTGCTGGCTGTGCAGTGTTGTTCCAAGTGCCAAAGAGAGAGATATAGTACATATATACGTGACTATAGTATTCGATTCCTGCTGTTATCAGAGACCGAAAAGGGTCGTGTCAAAGGTGCGTCTGATAACGCCGGACCAACTGGTCGCGGAGTGGGAGGGGAATGGAAATGGTAGTGGAAATGGGAGTGGGATTGCGAATGGAAGAACCCTCCTGCACCAGCTCCCGTTGGGTTTATAGAACTCCGGCGGCGGCCGGAAGCCGACTAATCGAATTGCAGGCCCCAATTACTGGCCAAAAACAGATGTCCCAGAGTGATGTCATTAGGTTTTGCACTGATTGGAAGCGGGTCTTCGAGCTGGGGATACAAGTTCCCTGGAGAGAGCTTCGGACAGGAGGAGAAGAACAATTGTTATTTTTATCGGGTGTTCCAGATATCGGGCTAAAAATAGTGTAGACGGAGGAGGCGGCGGCTTTGGTGGCGAGATTAGGGACACGGACACCGAAGTAACCAAAGTGATTCATCAAACTTGGTGAAATTCCCCTTCGGTTCCCATCCGTAATCTTCACTTCTTTCAGCTTTGTTTGTTGTCCGCTTACAGATTTTATAAACTATTTTTTTTTGGGTTTTCTAGTTTATTTTTCCCCATTATAAACTAAATTAAAAATAAAAAACAAATCCAACAGAACAAAGTGGGTCAATGGCAGGTCCGGACCGGAGCAATCAGCTGAAAGTTTGTTTTTTTGTTTTTATTGAGCTCTGAGAGAAAGAAACAGATCGCGAAGTGTTCTACAAATGTATCTCTCCTTATTTGTACAATACACTGACAAAAAACGTACAGACTACCTGTTGGATTTGAGTTTTTGAACTAGAAAGAATACATTGATATAAGAAAATAATTTAAAAAAATTAAATGCAATGTTCAATATCGGTGATTAGCATAAAGTATATTCTGATATTAGAAAAGTTTTTAAATCTATATAACTCTTTATTTATTGTGATTTTAAAAAAGAAACAAAAAATTGCAGTTTATAAATACATTTTAAAA
>JAJJHY010004047.1:2979860-2998540 GCA_021224005.1 Drosophila setifemur
CGCTTGCACATTTAAACTATTTAATTATTATTTAAAATGAGAATTTTTATCATTTTATAATGCTTTTAAAAGTGTTCAACATTTATACATAATTAGAATGTCCTATAATCCAATTGGAAAACACCAAAAGGAAAACTCCTTACGACATTTTGATAAATAAATTTAAAGATCTAAGAATATCGCATTATCGCATTCTGTTGTCAATTAAATTTATATACTCAAAACTTAGTTTATATATATTTGGCAATCTGTTATATATAAATACGACATATTTAATATACGAACAAGTGCGAAATTACAAAATGGCATCCGCTTTGTTCAACAATTCTTATTTGCTACCAACTTTTGGTTCTTTTGTGTCTTTTTTATTTAATTTTTTTCATTTATTGTAAAGTTTTCTTGTCTTCAAACTAAAAACTTTGTCTTATTACAAAAAAGACTAATTTTCTTGTAAAAACAAGAGACAATAGAAATACTTGAAAGTTGTCATAGGAAAATGCATTTATTCGCTTATTTGAGGTTTTGTTCTGCTGTCGAATAAAACAGCCCGAATTGTTATTGATTTAATAAAAGTTTAGCTTAGTTTTAAATATATTAAAACATCAGAAAAAGCAAAAAAAAAGTATATATATATATAGCTTTATCGTTTAGCTTGAAAATTGCATTTCACACTGTTAATTTGCTTTTACCCAACTCTAAATGGCAGCCATGATGCTATGCTAATTAATTAAATTTAGTGGCATACTAATAAAAAATAAACAAATTATTAAAATGGAGTATTCTGACACATATATGTACATTCATATTTCGCTAAAAACAAGTAACAACTAACTTTGCGAATATTTATTTGTCCCGATGTTTTAGTCGAATGTTCTAGTTGCTGACTGTTAACAGACTTCAGCATCCCGCTAGTTTCCAGCTATGTTTGTTTTCCTGCTAAATAAAATAAAATAAAACAAATATAAAATAAAATATTTTACCATAATTTAATGACAAAAAAAAACTACTTACCATATTAATTTTAAAACTTTATTTAAGCATCGGGATGTTATTAATTAAATAGTAGTAATTCTACTTATATTAATATATATTTTATTACCATAAATATATGTTTTACATCTGCTTTTAATATAAGTTTCTTGTTCTTAACTTGATTTTCAATTAATTTGTTAACTCAATCAAGTAGTTTATTCAAAAAAGAATCGATCTACGATAAAAATACTAAGAAAGCTAAGATTTTCGTTCCGTTTCCAATCACCAATCGAGTTGTCACTGTTAACCAACTTCCACATCGAGTTGGCAGTCTCTCGGTTCTACTGGCTTCGTTCTTCTCTGCTCCCTTTTCCTTTCCCTTTCGTCCGGTTCATTCCCTTTTGGCCGTCTTCCTGTGCGCGTGCGCAGCTTTCAGCTTCTGATTCCGGGAAAAACCGCGTGCTCCAGAAATTTCGGTGAACTTGAAAATGGTGAGTGAGGCTACAATGCTTGGCTTTTTGCTCAGTTGGATCGAAAATATATATCTACATATATACATCCGCGACTGCTGATGCTGATTTTGATATTGCGATTCTCCAATTATCCACATTTTTCCGATTTCCCGGTGGTTCTGCCACAAATAGGACGAGAAAAATGAAGATTTGATGGCCACCGGGCAGCAGCGTGGGCAAAAATGCGTTGTCCCTCTGCCGAGGAGCCAGCTGGTGAGGATTATGCCCTTGATGGGCGGCATCAGCCCCAGTGATCCCACCCTGGAGGCCAACGACGGGTTCCACGTCACCGTGGAGACATTGATGCCCGTAACTGATCCAATGCCATTGGTGGAGACCCCCAACTCCGGGGAGTGCACCTTCAACGATCTGCAGGCCAGCGGGCAGGAGCCGAAGCAGAAGCCGGAGCCGGAACTGGTAATGATAGATTTAACCGCAGAACCGGAATCCCCGGTGGGATTCCTGGAGCAGGAGCCGGAGCAGAAGCCGGAGCAGGAGCCGGAACTGGTACTGATGGACTTAGTCGCAGAACCGGAATCCGGGAACGAAATGCGCGAGGAGCTCGAAATATATTTGCAGTCACCGTTGTCTTTAATGGTGCCCACCTTTGAGGAGCTGTTCGAGCTGCAGCTGCAGGAAGAATTCGATCAATTGCTGGCAGACCCGGACCCACCGGTGCCCACCTACCAGGTGCCGGGGGACAGTGTCTGGTATCCGGACAACCTGTGCGATAATACCCTCGCCGATCCCACCACTTTCGAGGGAACCCTGGAGCGCTGGAGGATCGTCGACGCCATCTGCATGCGTTTGCGGGACATCGATGCACCGGTTTCCTTCGACGAGGTGTTCTCGGTGATCGACCCGGTAATTGTCTCGGCTGCCGTGCCCCAGGAGCAACCTGACTTTCCATACTGGCCAGATGCCAGTGATCCCGATACACCACAAACTTTTAAATAAATTACATTTCCTCATATTACATTTCTTAATTAATTTAAATCACATATACAGAATACGCAGCACCTGTATTGGTTTCTTTAATGGAAAATCCAAGAGCAAAATTTACTCTGTACAAGAAACATTTGAAATTTCTTAATAAATTCGCAGAAATGTACATAATTTACAGCACCTGTATTATTAACCAGTTTCCTTTCTTTGCATTTAATGTGAAAATCCAATAAGAAAATGTAATCTATACAAGAAACTCTTAAGAAATTTAAAAATACGCTCTTAAAAATTTCTTAATGAACCAAAAAAAAAAAAATACAGAATTTGCAGAACCTGTTTTTACCCTTTCTTTCATTGCATTAAATGGGAATTAAATCAAATAAAAATACTTAAAACGCAAAAGGATTTTTTTTTTTAAATTTATTTATTTATTAACAAAAATTATATAGAATTGGTAGCACCTGTATTTCAACCAGTTAATTGTATAACAAATATACCTAAAACAATTCCTAAGCTGTAGAAATTTATACATATTCTAGCAGCTTTTATTATTATTTCCTTTCATTTGTGCAATAAAAATGCCAAGGAAAAATAAATGCGTTGAAAAATCGCTTGCACATTTAAACTATTTAATTATTATTTAAAATGAGAATTTTTATCATTTTATAATGCTTTTAAAAGTGTTCAACATTTATACATAATTAGAATGTCCTATAATCCAATTGGAAAACACCAAAAGGAAAACTCCTTACGACATTTTGATAAATAAATTTAAAGATCCAAGAATATCGCAATAAAATTCGGATGTCAATTAAATTTAATACTCAAAATTGATTTAATATATATTTGGCAATATGCTACATAAAATTACTACATATTTAATATTTAAAGTCTACGAACAAGTGCAAAATTACCAAAAATGGCATCCGCTTTGTTGAACAATTCTTGTTTGCTACCAACTTTTGGTTCTTTTGTGTCTTTTTTATTTAATTTTTTTCATTTATTGTAAAGTTTTCTTGTCTTCAAACTAAAAACTTTGTCTTATAACAAAAACGAATAATTTTCTTGTAAAAACAAGAGACAATAGAAATACTTGAAAGTTGTCATAGGAAAATGCATTTATTCGCTACTTGAGGTTTTGTTCTGCTGTCGAATAAAACAGCCCGAATTGTTATTGATTTAATAAAAACTTAGCTTAGTTTTAAATATATTAAAACATCAGAAAAAGCAAAAAAAAAGTATATATATATATAGCTTTATCGTTTAGCTTGAAAATTGCATTTCACACTGTTAATTTGCTTTTACCCAACTCTAAATGGCAGCCATGATGCTTTGCTAATTAATTAAATTTAGTGGCATACTAATAAAAAATAAACAAATAATTAAAATGGAGTATTCTGACACATATATGTACATTCATATTTCGCTAAAAACAAGTAACAACTAACTTTGCGAATATTTATTTGTCCCGATGTTTTAGTCGAATGTTCTAGTTGCTGACTGTTAACAGACTTCAGCATCCCGCTAGTTTCCAGCTATGTTTGTTTTCCTGCTAAATAAAATAAAATAAAAAATATATAAAATAAAATATTTTACCATAATTTAATGACAAAAAAAAACTACTTACCATATTAATTTTAAAACTTTATTTAAGCATCGGGATGTTATTAATTAAATAGTAGTAATTCTACTTATATTAATATATATTTTATTACCATTATATATGTTTTATGATAATGCTTTTCGTATAAGTTTCTTGTTCTTAACTTGATTTTCAATTCATTTGTTAATCGATCTACGATAAAAATACTAAGAAAGCTAAGATTTTCGTTCCGTTTCCAATCACCAATCGAGTTGTCACTGTTAACCAACTTCCACATCGAGTTGGCAGTCTCTCGGTTCTACTGGCTTCGTTCTTCTCTGCTCCCTTTTCCTTTCCCTTTCGTCCGGTTCATTCCCTTTTGGCCGTCTTCCTGTGCGCGTGCGCAGCTTTCAGCTTCTGATTCCGGGAAAAACCGCGTGCTCCAGAAATTTCGGTGAACTTGAAAATGGTGAGTGAGGCTACAATGCTTGGCTTTTTGCTCAGTTGGATCGAAAATATATATCTACATATATACATCCGCGACTGCTGATGCTGATTTTGATATTGTGATTCTCCAATTATCCACATTTTTCCGATTTCCCGGTGGTTCTGCCACAAATAGGACGAGAAAAATGAAGATTTGATGGCCACCGGGCAGCAGCGTGTGCAAAAATGCGTTGTCCCTCTGCCGAGGAGCCAGCTGGTGAGGATTATGCCCTTGATGGGCGGCATCAGCCCCAGTGATCCCACCCTGGAGGCCAACGACGGGTTCCACGTCACCGTGGAGACATTGATGCCCGTAACTGATCCAATGCCTTTGGTGGAGACCTCCCACTCCCGGGAGTGCATCTTCAACGATCTGCAGACCAGCGGCAAGGATTACCCCAGGGACCAGGAGGAGGAGGAGCCGCAGGAGATGGAGTCGGAGGTGGAGCTGGAGCCGGAGCAGAAGCCGGAGCCGGAACTGGTACTGATGGACTTAGTCGCAGAACCGGAATCCCCCTTGGACCCCTTGGAGACCGGGAACGAAATGCGCGAGGAGCTCGAAATATATTTGCATTCACCGTTGTCTTTAATGGTGCCCACCTTTGAGGAGCTGTTCGAGCTGCAGCTGCAGGAAGAATTCGATCAATTGCTGGCAGACCCGGACCCACCGGTGCCCACCTACCAGGTGCCAGGGGACAGTGTCTGGTATCCGGACAACCTGTGCGATAATGAACACCAGCTGATCGCCGATCCCACCACTTTCGAGGGAACCCTGGAGCGCTGGAGGGTCGTCGACGCCATCTGCATGCGTTTGCGGGACATCGATGCACCGGTTTCCTTCGACGAGGTGTTCTCGGTGATCGACCCGGTAATTGTCTCGGCTGCCGTGCCCCAGGAGCAACCTGACTTTCCATACTGGCCAGATGCCAGTGATCCCGATACACCACAAACTTTTAAATAAATTACATTTCCTCATATTACATTTCTTAATTAATTTAAATCACATATACAGAATACGCAGCACCTGTATTGGTTTCTTTAATGGAAAATCCAAGAGGAAAATTTACTCTGTACAAGAAACATTTGAAATTTCTTAATGAATTCGGAGAAATGTACATAATTTACAGCACCTGTATTATTAACCAGTTTCCTTTCATTGCATTTAATGGGAAAATCCAATAAGAAAATGTAATCTATACAAGAAACTCTTAAGAAATTTAAAAATACGCTCTTAAAAATTTCTTAATGAATCAAAAAAAAAAAAATACAGAATTTGCAGAACCTGTTTTTACCCTTTCTTTCATTGCATTTAATGGGAATTAAATCAAATAAAAATACTTAAAACGCAAAAGGATTTTTTTTTTAAATTTATTTATTTATTAACAAAAATTATATAGAATTGGTAGCACCTGTATTTCAACCAGTTAATTGTATAACAAATATACCTAAAACAATTCCTAAGCTGTAGAAATTTATACATATTCTAGCAGCTTTTATTATTATTTCCTTTAATAAATAAATTTAAAGACTCAAGAATATCGCAATAAAATTCGGATGTCAATTAAATTTAATACTCAAAATTGATTTAATATATATTTGGCAATATGCTACATAAAATTACTACATATTTAATATTTAAAGTCTACGAACAAGTGCAAAATTACCAAAAATGGCATCCGCTTTGTTGAACAATTCTTGTTTGCTACCAACTTTTGGTTCTTTTGTGTCTTTTTTATTTATTGTAAAGTTTTCTTGTCTTCAAACTAAAAACTTTGTCTTATTACAAAAACGAATAATTTTCTTGTAAAAACAAGAGACAATAGAAATACTTGAAAGTTGTCATAGGAAAATGCATTTATTCGCTACTTGAGGTTTTGTTCTGCTGTCGAATAAAACAGCCCGAATTGTTATTGATTTAATAAAAATTTAGCTTAGTTTTAAATATATTAAAACATCAGAAAAAGCAAAAAAAAAAATAGATATATATATATACACTGCTGGTCTTGGGTTAAACGCACTCAATTTTCCACACAAATTTGTTTTATATTTATTATTTTTATGATTATTGTAAGAAAGTTAATATGCTAAAACCTTGGTTATTTAATAATACTTCAATTATAATATTCAAAATATTATAAAAATATAACATAAGCTGTGTTTTCAAACATTTTCTTCAAGCAACTTAAAATAAGGCACATTTTTCTTGGTCAATAGAATAGACACACTTTAGATTTCTTTGTCTGGCGTAAACAAGTGCAGTTTTTTGTATTTAGAAAATATTAAAAATAAACAAATAAATTGTTTTAGAGCTATATTTAAAGTAAACAAGAAAGGAAGGCTAGCTTCGGTACCCGAAGCTTAGAATACCCTTGCAGACCAGTTGCCTTTAAACTGTTCCATCGATTGTATGGCAGCTTTAGGATATAGTGATCCGATCTTTGGTTTTTAAATTTCTAAAAAGGCTTTAATGTCTATGAAAACTGTTTTTCTCAAGAATGAATTAATTGTCTTGAAAAATACCAGAGTTATGCTCAATGACCCATTTTCTCCTATCGTTCCTATGGCAGCTATAGGATATAGTGGTCCGATTTTGATGAAACTTTCAGGATATGTCAAAAATTGCTATTAAATAGAGTTTACCAAAAAATAAATAAATTATCTTGAAAAATTACGAAATTTTGTCACTTTTTCCCAATCGTTCCTATGGCAGCTATGTGATGTAGTGTTCCGATTCCGGCCGTTCCGACTTATATACTACCTGCAACAGATTGAAGAGTTGGTGCAAAGTTTCAGCCCGATAGCTTTAAAACTGAGGGACTAGTTTACATAGCAACCGACAGACGGACAGACGGACAGACAGACGGACATGGCTAGATCGACTCGGCTGGTGATGCTGATCAAGAATATATATACTTTATAGGGTCGGAAATGTCTCCTTCACTGCGTTGCAAACTTCTGGTCAAAATTATAATACCCTCTGCAAGGGTATAAAATGGGAAAACCTGGTGTTATGAGCTTATTAGAACGTCAAAAAGTAGTATTTTTCACTTGCAAGGACTGTCCAATCGAAACATTGTCAAAAAGATAAATCGCAGCTCCAGGACTGTTGATAGATACGTGTATTTAAAAGATCCAGAGGAATATGGAAAAAACTTGAAAAATCAAGGAAAAACCTCATCTGAATGCAATACGCAAAGAAAAACGGCTTCGACTCGCGAAATCTGACACTCGGCTTAATGATTGGCGTTCTGTTGTTTTTACTGATGAAAAACGTTTTAATTTAGATGGCCCCGATGGCTTTCAATATTATTATCACGATTTGCTAAAATAAGAGCTATATTTAAGTCGCCACCACAGCCAAGAAGGTGGAGTAATGGTGTGGGGTGCCATCACGTTATATGGAACAATTGATCAGAAGATGAACGGCGATCGCTTCAAAACATTGTTGGAGTCCATATTTCCAAAATTAAATGATCTCTTTGGACCAATTGCTTGGATTTTTCAACAAGATTTCAACAATACTCCTATTCATAACGCTCGAGTAGTTAAGTCGTTTATTTCGAGTCAAAACGTTAATATCATGACCAGGCCACCATATTCTCCAGATCTTAACGTTATTGAAAATGTTTGGGGCTGGCTAACGCGGAAGGATTACGAAGGAGGAAAGCAATACGAAGATAAGGAAACATTAACTGCAGCCATTAAACGTGCTTGGAGCGAGATTTCGTTGAAATACATATTATTCTATGAAGAACCGAGTATATGAAGTTATTACTAACAAAGGAGGCAGTACTCATTACTGAAATGTTTTTTTTTTTTTATTTCTATTAAATCAAATATTAACACCAACTACAAATTAACTTTTTTTAAAATATAGCTTTAAAACTGAGAGACTAGTTTACATAGCAACCGACAGACGGACAGACGGACAGACAGACAGACGGACAGACGGACATGGCTAGATCGACTCGGCTGGTGATGCTGATCAAGAATATATATACTTTATGGGGTCGGAAATGTCTCCTACACTGCGTTACAAACTTCTGGTCAAAATTATAATACCCTCTGCAAGGGTATAAAAATAATATGTCCAAGTGCGTCTATTCTATTGACCAAGAAAAATGTGCCTTATTTTAAGTTGCTAGAAGAAAATGTTTGAAAACACAACTTATGTTATATTTTTATAATATTTTGAATATTCTAATTGAAGTGTTATTAAATAACCAAGGTTTTTGCATATTAACTTTTTTACAATAATCATTAAAATAATAAATATAAAACAAATTTGTGTGCGTTTAACCCAAGACCAGCAGTGTATATACATATATATATATATATTTTTTTTTTGCTTTTTTAGACCCTGTACCCAAAGGGTAAAGGGTATATTAAGTTTGTGCAAATGTATGTAACAGGCAGAAGGAGGCGTGGCAGACCCCACAAAGTATATATATTCTTGATCAGCATGACGAGCTGAGTCGATATAGCCATGTCCGTCTGTCCGTCTGTCCGTNTTCTAGTTGCTGACTGTTAACAGACTTCAGCATCCCGCTAGTTTCCAGCTATGTTTGTTTTCCTGCTAAATAAAATAAAATAAAACAAATATAAAATAAAATATTTTACCATAATTTAATGACAAAAAAAAACTACTTACCATATTAATTTTAAAACTTTATTTAAGCATCGGGATGTTATTAATTAAATATTAGTAATTCTACTTATATTAATATATATTTTATTACCATAAATATATGTTTTACACCTAGTTTTTGTTCCTAACTTGATTTTAAATTAATTTGTTAACTCAATCTAGTAGTTTATTCAAAAAAGAATCGATCTACGATAAAAATACTAAGAAAGCTAAGATTTTCGTTCCGTTTCCAATCACCAATCGAGTGGTCACTGTTAACTAACTTCCACATCGAGTTGGCAGTCTCTCGGTTCTACTGGCTTCGTTCTTCTCTGCTCCCTTTTCCTTTCCCTTTCGTCCGGTTCAATTCCCTTTTGGCCGTCTTCCTGTGCGCGTGCGCAGCTTTCAGCTTCTGATTCCGGGAAAAACCGCGTGCTCCAGAAATTTCGGTGATCTTGAAAATGGTGAGTGAGGCTACAATGCTTAGCTTTTTGCTCAATTGGATCGAAAATATATATCTACATATATACATCCGCGACTTCTGATGCTGATTTTGATATTGTGATTCTCCAATTATCCACATTTTTCCGATTTCCCGGTGGTTCTGCCACAAATAGGACGAGAAAATTGAAGATTTGATGGCCACCGGGCAGCAGCGTGGGCAAAAATGCGTTGTCCCTCTGCCGAGGAGCCAGCTGGTGAGGATTATGCCCTTGATGCGCGGCATCAGCCCCAGTGATCCCACCCTGGAGGCGAACGACGGGTTCCACGTCACCGTGGAGACATTAATGCCCGTAACTGATCCAATGCCTTTGGTGGAGACCCCCCACTCCCGGGAGTGCATCTTCAACGATCTGCAGAGCAGCGGCAAGGATTACCCCAGCGACCAGGAGGAGGCGGAGCCGCAGGAGATGGAGCTGGAGCCGGAGCAGAAGCCGGAGCCGGAATTGGTACTGATAGATTTAACCGCAGAACCGGAATCCCCGGTGGGATTCCTGGAGCAGGAGCCGGAGCAGAAGCCGGAGCAGGAGCCGGAGCCGGAACTGGTACTGATAGACTTAGTCGCAGAACCGGAATCCCCCTTGGCCCCCTTGGAGACCGGGGACGAAATGCGCGAGGAGCTCGAAATATATTTGCATTCACCGTTGTCTTTAATGGTGCCCACCTTTGAGGAGCTGTTCGAGCTGCAGCTGCAGGAAGAATTCGATCAATTGCTGGCAGACCCGGACCCACCGGTGCCCACCTACCAGGTGCCGGGGGACAGTGTCTGGTATCCGGACAACCTGTGCGATAATGAACACCAGCTGATCGCCGATCCCACCACTTTCGAGAGCACCCTGGAGCGCTGGAGGGTTGTCGACGCCATCTGCATGCGTTTGCGGGACATCGATGCACCGGTTTCCTTCGACGAGGTGTTCTCGGTGATCGACCCGGTAATTGTCTCGGCTGCCGTGCCCCAGGAGCAACCTGACTTTCCATACTGGCCAGATGCCAGTGATCCCGATACACCACAAACTTTTAAATAAATTACATTTCCTCATATTACATTTCGTAATTAATTTAAATCACATATACAGAATACGCAGCACCTGTATTGGTTTCTTTAATGGAAAATCCAAGAGGAAAATTTACTCTGTACAAGAAACATTTGAAATTTCTTAATGAATTCGCAGAAATGTACATAATTTACAGCACCTGTATTATTAACCAGTTTCCTTTCATTGCATTTAATGGGAAAATCCAAAAAGGAATAATTAAATCAAATAAAAATACTTAAAACGCAAAAGGATTTTTTTTTTAAATGTATTTATTTATTAACAAAAATTATATAGAATTGGTAGCACCTGTATTTCAACCAGTTAACGAACGAGTGCAAAATATCAAATGGCAGCCGCTTTGTTGAACAATTCTTATTTGCTACCAACTTTTGGTTCTTTTGTGTCTTTAGACCCTGTACCCAAAGGGTATATTAAGTTTGTGCAAATGTATGTAACAGGCAGAAGGAGGCGTGGCAGACCTTAAAGTATATATATTAAAGTATATATATTCTTGATCAGCATGACGAGCTGAGTCGATATAGCCATGTCCGTCTGTCCGTCCGTCCGTCTGTCCGTCTGGGTAAACGAACGGATCTCAGAAAGTTTTAGAGCTAGAAGAACCTTATAAACAGTGCAGATTCTCGTAATTATTACGCAGACGAAGTTTACTTTTTTTTCAGGTGCCACGCCCACCGCCCCGCAATTTGTATTTTTATTTTTGCACTGCCCTGCACTGCACAATTTTCAAGCTAAAGTTTTTTTGAAAAATACACATGCAATTGGAGCATAGATTTCTACCGATCCTGAAAATTTCATCAAGATTGGTTAATTAGAAAGCGCACAAAAATCTGTTTATTTGCGCAAACAAACGGTAAATCGCTTGCGTTCGGTGGTTGATTTTTCTCGGAAGTGTCGCTGCGCTGCCACTACCTTCCTATACATATGTATGAATGTGCGCCTTCAATATATTTATACTGTATTAGCTGTCGGTTCAAAAAGTTTGGGTTTGTCGAATGGTTACGACGTTCGACTTAAAACGCGAAGATCTTGGGTTCGAGTCCCAGACCGGAATCGGTGTGAATATTTATGTTTTTGGTTTTGATTTATTTTGCCTATAACCAAAGGGTCTGTAACAGTCGGGAAACTCGACTTTAACGTTCTTACTTCTTTTTATTTAATTTTTTTCATTTATTGTAAAGTGTTCTTGTCTTCAAACTAAAAACTTTGTCTTATAACAAAAACGAATAATTTTCGTTTAGCTTAAAAATTGCATCTCACACTGTTAATTTGCTTTTACCCAACTCTAAATGGCAGCCATGATGCTTTGCTTATCAATTAAATTTAGTGGCATACTAATAAAAAATAAACAAATTATTAAAATGGAGTATTCTGACACATATATGTACATTCATATTTCGCTAAAAACAAGTAACAACTAACTTTGCGAATATTTATTTGTCCCGATGTTTTAGTCGAATGTTCTAGTTGCTGGCTGTTAACAGACTTCAGCATCCCGCTAGTTTCCAGCTATGTTTGTTTTCCTGCTAAATAAAATAAAATAAAAAATATATGAAATAAAATATTTTACCATAATTTAATGACAAAAAAAAACTACTTACCATATTAATTTTAAAACTTTATTTAAGCATCGGGATGTTATTAATTAAATAGTAGTAATTCTACTTATATTAATATATATTTTATTACCATTAATATATGTTGTACGATAATGCTTTTCATATAAGTTTCTTGTCCTTAACTTGATTTTCAATTAATTTGTTAACTCAATCAAGTAGTTTATTAAAAAAAAAATCGATCTACGATAAAAATACTAAGAAAGCTAAGATTTTCGTTCCGTTTCCAATCACCAATCGAGTTGTCACTGTTAACTAACTTGCACATCGAGTTGGCAGTCTCTCGGTTCTACTGGCTTCGTTCTTCTCTGCTCCCTTTTCCTTTCCCTTTCGTCCGGTTCATTTCCCTTTTGGCCGTCTTCCTGTGCGCGTGCGCAGCTTTCAGCTTCTGATTCCGGGAAAAACCGCGTGCTCCAGAAATTTCGGTGATCTTGAAAATGGTGAGTGAGGCTACAATGCTTGGCTTTTTGCTCAGTTGGATCGAAAATATATATCTACATATATGCATCCGCGACTTCTGATGCTGATTTTGATATTGTGATTCTCCAATTATCCACATTTTTCCGATTTCCCGGTGGTTCTGCCACAAATAGGACGAGAAAATTGAAGATTTGATGGCCACCGGGCAGCAGCGTATGCTAAAATGCGTTGTCCGGCTGCCGAGGAGCCAGCTGGTGAGGATTACGCCCTTGATGCGCGGCATCAGCCCTAGTGATCCCACCCTGGAGGCGAACGACGGGTTCCACGTCACCGTGGAGACATTAATGCCCGTAACTGATCCAATGCCATTGGTGGAGACCCCCAACTCCCGGGAGTGCATCTTCAACGATCTGCAGAGCAGCGGCAAGGATTACCCCAGCGACCAGGAGGAGGTGGAGGTGCAGCAGGAGCCGGAGCAGAAGCCGGAGCCGGAACTGGTACTGATAGATTTAGTCGCAGAACCGGAATCCCCGGTGGGATTCCTGGAGCAGGAGCCGGAGCAGAAGCCGGAGCAGGAGCCGGAGCAGAAGCCGGAGCAGGAGCCGGAGCCGGAGCAGGAGCCGGAGCCGGAGCCGGAACTGGTACTGATAGACTTAGTCTCAGAACCGGAATCCCCGGTGGCCCCCTTGGAGACCGGGCACGAAATGCGCGAGGAGCTCGAAAGATATTTGCATTCGGATTCCGGGCGTTGCTCCGCCAACTCCTGGTCGTGGTCCTCGACGCCGGACATGTCACCGTCGGCTATCATGGTGCCCACCTTCGAGGAGATGTTCGAGCAGCAGCTGCTGCAGGAAGAATTCGATCAATTGCTGGCGAACCCGGACCCACCGGTGCCCACCTACCAGGTGCCGGGGGGCAGTGTCTGGTATCCGGACAACCTGTGCGATAATGCGCTCCAGCTGATCGCCAATCCCACAACCTTCGAGGGCACCCTGGAGCGCTGGAGGGCCGTCGAGGCGATTTGCATGCGTTTGCGGGACATCGATGTACCGGATCCGGATGGCCTCATCGGGTGGCAGGTTTCCTTCGATGAGATATTCTCGGTGATCGACCCGGAAATTCTCTCGGCTGCCGTGCCCCAGGAGCAACCTGACTTTCCATACTGGCCAGATGCCAGTCATCTCGATCTTGGGTGCGCTTCCAGTCCACCTTCTCTTGGCTCACCACCCAATCCCAAGTTGGAGGCCATGACGGATTGGACCGATTCCGATGAGGAGTTGGATGTCGGGGAAGAGCTCTTTGGATTCGTTAATTCAGAGATCGATGTGGAGACCATAGAGGATGACGATTTTGACATGGATTCGATGGATTCGCTGGATTCGCTGGATTCGCAGGATGAGTCCAGCCTGGAGTCTGAAACTGACTTCGAAACTGACTCCGACTGGGTGATGTCCCTGGAATCGGATAGCGATGCTTCCTGTTGAGTCCGATTCAACAACAACAACAACAACAACAACAAATTAACAATTGTTTTTTCTACCTATTTTTTTTTTTGCACATTTTTTTTTTCACATTTTTTTTCCACATTTTGTTGCAATTTTTGTTGATTACTTAAATTTTTACAAATTTTAACGGAAGAAATATGAACTTAATTGAAAATGAAAAAAAAAAAATAGGAAATTGTATTAGAAAAAGACAAAAAAAACTGTTGGATATGAGGAAATAACATCCTTAATTACAAAATGAACTGAAAAAAGGGTCAAACATCTGTAAGTAATAATATTTTGCAGTGTACAAATTTCAAAGAACAATAAAGACTGCACCAGGAAAAAGACAAAAAACATTTTTATATATTATGGAAAAAAAAAGCAATTATAAAAGTGGTTATTAAATAAAAAACAATTTTTGGGGAGGTAAAAAATGTGTAAGTACTAATAATATGTCTCAATAAATAAAGAATAATAAAAACAGTGCCAGAAAACATTAAAACATTGTTAAATATTCATACAAAAATAAAACGCAGATTAATAATTTAAATAGGTATTTACAAAAAAAAAAACAATTTCTGGAAATCAACAAAAATGAAATTTTTGCATCCTGAAATTCCAATAAAAAGAAAGTAACTTCCACTTAACTACACTTGACTTCCATTGAACCCCGACTCATGTATATCCTTTTCCCCGCAGGACATCCCCCTGCATGTGGCCATGATCTCGCACATCCTGATCGCCTGGGACCGGATGCGCTGGCTAAATGATCCGCTGAAGGGACGCCTACCAGGATTCGTCTGTTGCTGCGCCACCTGGCTGACCGGAATGGTGATTGCCCTGCCATATCCCATCTACACCATCTACGTGGAACTGGGGGTGAGTGTGCTCCTCTCCACAATGAACTTGTTACCTTTTTTATTAAAAAGCAACGCCAGTTGGCAACCTGGCAACACCTTCCCAGGGGGGGATTGGCGGATCAAAGCGGAGGCACTAGACCGGAAAAGCGCCGCGGAATCCCTGTCTCGGGGTCTGGGTGTGGGTGTGGGTCCGGGTCTTGGTGTGGGTCTTGGTCTGGGTGTCACATGTGACGAGTTTCCCGGGAATCGAGTAGTCACCTCTTCGGGAGTCGGAGCGGGAGCGGGAGCAGGAGAGGAAAGTGCTGAGTATCGAACCGTGTTGCAACGCCCCGAAATTTGAGGCAGAGTCTGGGGAAAATTTTAGCTGACAGCACTCTCCGGGTTTTTGGTTGTGGGGAGGGCATCTCCTCCTCCTCCACATCCTGCTCCTCCTCCAGAGAAGGCTCAATTCCAAGCTCGTTAACATCGCCTGTCATCAGAGTCTGTTTGGCTGTGTGTCGTCCTGCATTTTGCTGCCAAAATATTTGGCATCCTCCATGCCACCACTCCACTCTTCATCCTTCGTCCTTCCTCCGTAGTCCTTTATCCTGCGCCCACAACAGCAACAAGAGACATAAATATTTATGGGCCATAAAGTGTTGCAACTTTTTGATACACTCCCCCTCCCTCTGTCCCCATCCTTGCTCCTCTCCTTACTGAAGGGGCGAGTCCTTGCTGGCATTGTGTCAAATCATCGCTTGCACACATGTGTGCGGGTGTTTGTGAGTGCATATTTTGCTAGGATCCTTCTCCTCTTCCCTCCTGGATCCTGAATGCCAAAGAATGTGGCAACAACCGTCAGCTAAAATCGAAAATCAAATACTTGGCTCTACAAGATAGTTCAGTTGTTGATGGCTTCAGTCTTCCAATTGGATTGAAAACCATTATTGTGGTGGTCGGGTAATGGGTTTTGGATTTTAATATATGTTTTACTTTCTAATTAGTATAGGTACTATATATATATGATTTCTATGATGCAAGTTCTGTCATTTGAAAAAGAAGGAAAAGAAAAAAAAGGAATATTTACAAGTTATTTCTTTCGGATGCATTTATTTACATTCACAGAGCAAAATTAGATGAAAAATAATTAAGCCTAAGCTTTTATAAAATTAATATTTAAAGTTTTTACTATTTTAAATATTTTTATAGAAAACTTTTCGCAGGCGGTGTTTTTTTTTTTAAATTTANCTTTTCGCAGGCGGTGTTTTTTTTTAATTTATTGGTGTTTTAGAGTTCCGATTCTTCATTCTGGTATTTGAAAATATCTGAATTTATTGATTTCCTTTTTTAAAATCCGTAATTGGAATAGAAGATCTTCCAGTGTAGATATTTGAGAATATTATTCTCCGTTCTGGTATTTAACGATACAATTTATTAGTAATCCTCTTAATCTACAAAAACTACAGGAAAGACAAATAAATAGTTAATTTCCAATTTGTTCTAATTGATTTTAATAAAAAAAAAAACAGTTGGGATTTATTTTATTCTATTTAAAATTCCCCATTTGAATAGATATTTGACAATATTATTGAAAATATTATCAATTATTTATACATTTAGTATAAATCTACAATTACTATAAAAAATGTTCAAAATAAGTAATTTTGAATTTTAATTTAATGAAAANATACAAATACTATATAAAATATTAGGAAATAAATAATTTTCAATGTGCATTTAATGAAAATCTGTCGAGGCTTTATTTATTTCATTATTAAATTCCCTCATTTGAATAGGATATTTTCTACTTCAGATATTTGAAAATATTGTAGAAAATATTATTAATTAATACTCCATTAAATACAAATACTATATAGAATAGAAAGTAGTACAAATTCTATATAGTATATACAAAAATAAGTCATTTCCAACTTGAGGTCTTTATTTATTTCCTTTTTAAATTCCCTCCTTTGAACTAGAATATTTTTCACTGCAAATATTCTCATATATTATCCACCCCGACACCATTTCCGATCTGAATATATATCCTTAATCCACCGATGTGCGCACCTCGGGAGGAGTTGATTGAACCCTTGCCGGCAATCTTGTATATTTTATTTGGCAATTCACTGACCACAAAACCTGTCACATCGAATGTGGCAACAAGTTACCGATGGGTTATCCTCCAGTCACCCAGTCCTCCGGTCCTCCAGGGTGTCTTGCTACCTCCAAGATCCCCCGTCGGGATGGGGGAGCGGCGGTGTCGGGGGCGTAAGGGGGGGCATGGCAGGCTCAGTGGGCTGTCAATAATTTCATTAATTCAATATTTGCGTATAATTTGATGCCGCCTCTCCTAGGCAACTCAACTCAACTCAACTCAACTCCCTTCGGCAGAGCGGGGCTTATTATCTCAACGGGGGTCGCCTGTTTGTCTGCAGCCCCCCCTCCCCCCTCCTGACTGGCTGCCTGCCTGCGCCCCTGTGTGTTTGTGGCAATTTATGAATATTTTAGCATTCTATTACAGGAGGTCCTTGTATGCTCCCTGCTTCTCGTTCATCCTCCTCCTCCCATTCATGGCACATATATTCCGGGGGTGTATAAACAATTCCATGCGGACTTTGATTGCCAATTCACAATTTGGCAAACTGCTCCACAAATCTCCCAGCAACCGAGGGATGGATCTGGACCTGGATCCTCTGCAGCTCCATCTCCAGCTCCAGCTCCTGCTCCCTCTCCATCTCCTTTTAATAAGCGAAAAGTTTGCCATAGTTTCGATTCGTTTCCAGCCGAAAGTCAAACACCAGAAATACCAAAAAAAACACTAAAATGAATTGCTCCCAGGCAGGTCAGCAGAGTTCAGTTTGGGTTTCGGATCGGTTTTGGATCGAGAGCAGGGTAGGGTCTCTCTATATATATATTTTTTAATATTTCTATATATATTTGTTGTTGTTGTTGTTGCTTTTGGCCTTTTTCCGAGCTATTGAAGAGGAGGGAGGTAATAAGCGATTTCATAACTGGCCGGTGAAAAGTTTTCCGTTTGTTTTTCGTGTGTTGTTTGGCCTGGAAAAGTGTCAGAAACTTTCCTCCCCCCTCCCTACACACACACCCGCACACACACCGAAACAAATTGAAATTTTCCATATTTCTACGCATTCCCCTCGACGTCGTCGTCTACCTGTGGCTACCTGGCAGAGGCTTCCCTTTGTGCGGCCGAAATTGCTTTTTTAAGTTGTCCCCAAACAAATCAGTGCGGAAAAATACAGAAACAGAAATACAGAAACAGAAACATAGAAGCGCCAAATCCCTTTACCTCCGTCAACTGGGTGCTCCTGATGTCGCCGGCTGTCGCCTCGAATAAAATTGAGAAGGTCCTAAAGGTCCTGGCTCCACCAGGATCGAATTCGAATTCGGTCCATTTTGATGACACTTGCGGTTTTGGCCCGAAGTGATTCTGAATTAGCCGAATTATAATGGACTGACCTAATAATTTCATTTATGGTTTATGATTTGCAAGTGGGAGAAAAATAGAAAGAAAATAAAAATAAATAAATAAGGTCTTAAATTAAACTGATTTTAAATCATATTACTTATCCAAGAGATTCTAAAAAAAATAAACCAATTTATTTAATTTGGTTCAA
>JAJJHY010004047.1:3001783-3038910 GCA_021224005.1 Drosophila setifemur
ATACAAATACTATATAAAATATTAGGAAATAAATAATTTTCAATGTGCATTTAATGAAAATCTGTCGAGGCTTTATTTATTTCATTATTAAATTCCCTCATTTGAATAGGATATTTTCTACTTCAGATATTTGAAAATATTGTAGAAAATATTATTAATTAATACTCCATTAAATACAAATACTATATAGAATAGAAAGTAGTACAAATTCTATATAGTATATACAAAAATAAGTCATTTCCAACTTGAGGTCTTTATTTATTTCCTTTTTAAATTCCCTCCTTTGAACTAGAATATTTTTCACTGCAAATATTCTCATATATTATCCACCCCGACACCATTTCCGATCTGAATATATATCCTTAATCCACCGATGTGCGCACCTCGGGAGGAGTTGATTGAACCCTTGCCGGCAATCTTGTATATTTTATTTGGCAATTCACTGACCACAAAACCTGTCACATCGAATGTGGCAACAAGTTACCGATGGGTTATCCTCCAGTCACCCAGTCCTTCGGTCCTCCAGGGTGTCTTGCTACCTCCAAGATCCCCCGTCGGGATGGGGGAGGGGCGTGGGGGGCGTGGCAGGCTCAGTGGGCTGTCAATAATTTCATTAATTCAATATTTGCGTATAATTTGATGCCGCCTCTCCTAGGCAACTCAACTCAACTCAACTCCCTTCGGCAGAGCGGGGCTTATTATCTCAACGGGGGTCGCCTGTTTGTCTGCAGCCCCCTCCCCCCTCCCGACTGGCTGCCTGCCTGCGCCCCTGTGTGTTTGTGGCAATTTATGAATATTTTAGCATTCTATTACAGGAGGTCCTTGTATGCTCCCTGCTCCCTGCTCCTCGTACATCCTCCTCCTCCCATTCATGGCACATATATTCCGGGGGTGTATAAACAATTCCATGCGGACTTTGATTGCCAATTCACAATTTGGCAAACTGCTCCACAAATCTCCCAGCAACCGAGGGATGGATCTGGACCTGGATCCTCTGCAGCTCCATCTCCAGCTCCTGCTCCGTTTAATAAGCGAAAAGTTTGCCATAGTTTCGATTCGTTTCCAGCCGAAAGTCAAACACCAGAAATACCCAAAAAAAATAAGAAAACACTAAAATGAATTGCTCCCAGGCAGGTCAGCAGAGTTCAGTTTGGGTTTCGGATCGGTTTCGGATCGAGAGCAGGGTAGGGTCTCTCTCTCTATATATATATGTATTTTTTTTAATATATATTTGTTGTTGTTGTTGTTGCTTTTGGCCTTTTTCCGAGCTATTGAAGAGGAGGGAGGTAATAAGCGATTTCATAACTGGCCGGTGAAAAGTTTTCCGTTTGTTTTTCGTATGTTGTTTGGCCTGGAAAAGTGTCAGAAACTTTCCTTCCCCCCTACACACACACCCGCACACACACACCGAAACAAATTGAAATTTTCCATATTTCTACGCATTCCCCTCGACGACGTCGTCTACCTGTGGCTACCTGGCAGAGGCTTCCCTTTGTGCGGCCGAAATTGCTTTTTTAAGTTGTCCCCAAACAAATCAGTGCGGAAAAATACAGAAACAGAAATACAGAAACAGTGGAATACAGAAACATAGAGGCTCCAAATCCCTTTACCTCCGTCAACTGGGTGCTCCTGATGTCGCCGGCTGTCGCCTCGAATAAAATTGAGAAGGTCCTGATGGTCCTGGAGGTTGGTCCCTCTGGTCTGGCTCCACCAGGATCGAATTCGAATTCGATCCATTTTGATGACACTTGCGGTTTTGGCCCGAAGTGATTCTGAATTAGCCGAATTATAATGGACTGACTTAACAATTGCAGGGAGAGAAATAGAATGAAAATAAAAATAAATAAATAAAGCCTTCAATTAAACAGATTTTAAATCATATTATTTGTACAAGAGTTTTTAAAGTCTCTACAAAAAAAAAAATAAACCAATTTATTTAATTTGGTTCAAGCTATTTATCAATAACTTAATATCGACTTAATATAAGCCGATTTGAAATCACATTTGTGATTTTAAGCAATTCAGTTTATTCAATTTGGTTCAATCAAATAAATATAGGAATTAAAATTTAGTAAAATAAATGTATATTTCTTTATATGTTAAATACTTATTCTCTCTTCTCTAAAATACCTTCAATATATTTGTATCTTTTTCAATGGTAAAGCGTTAAATTAAACTGCTTTTAAATATTTGTTGTACAAGGGTTTCTAAAGCTTCTAAAAAATAAACCAATTTATTTAATTTGGTTCAATCAAAAAAATAGGGGAAATTTAAATACAATAAACCAAATATATATTTAGCAATAATTTAAGTTAAACTGCTTTCAAATCATATTTGTTGTACAAGAGTCTCTAAAATTATATTACTTTCTAAGTAATTCAGTTTATTTAATTCGGTTTAAGCTTATAAATAGAGGAATTTAAATAAATATAATAAATACATATTTATTTACATCTTGGCCAAATAATAAGCTTCTCCAAAATGCCTTTAATCAATTACCAAAGACCACAAATAATTCAGCATTTGAATTGAATTTGGTTAGAGAGGATTTGCTAGTGGCAAAGGGGAGTGAATGGAGAATGTAATCATAAATACAAATATACATATCTTGGCCAAATAATATGGTTTCCCCAAAGGGTTTTGGCCAACCCATTTATTAATAAGCCCCCCAATTAATTTGCATTTAAATCTCATGTTGCTCCCCGAGTTACAGGCAATTGAATTGAAGAATTTGTGGGCTTCCTAGCGAGGAGAATTAAAAGTTCCTTGAGAGGATTTGTCTTGGACAGCCAGGAGTTGCAGTCCTTGTAGGAGTGTTTCTCCCAGTAAAAGTTGAGTGGCCCAAAGTTGCCTCCAACTAGCTTAAATCCCAATCCCAATCCCTACTCCAATCCCTGCTCCAATCGTTGTGTATGCAAAGAGCACGCCTTTGTTTCGCCCCTCAGAGGCTACATTTTATTTATGTTTACTGTTCAGTTGTTGCTCCTCCAGCTCCTCCAGCTCCTGACAGTTCCCCGGGATTTGCCTCAGCCTCCTTCAGCTAACAGCTACCAGGATTTCCCCCTCCTCGTTGGGGGATATCCGGTTGCCGGCGTTGACTTTCCCGCGCAACGTCTCCTAATCCTCGGCAGAGGGGAGGGGGAGTCCTCTCGGATCCCTCTCCTAGAAGGCATTACCAGCAGAACTTGGCCGGATATGCGCCTGCAAAACGAAAACGAAACGAAACCAAATTACGCCGGAGGGGCACAGAACGGGGACACCAGGAACAGGACCAGAAACAGGACCAGAAACAGCTCCAGAACACACAAAATTCAAGTCACTGCGCAAAAGAAACGGCTAAAGTAAACATTATCAAGTCTACGAATGGGGCGTGTCATTGGGCGGTGGGTTAAGGATTCGGTCTAGGATTTGGAATGAGAATGAGAATCGGAATCGGGATAACACTCTCAGTGGATTCCCTCAACTTAGATCAAACGCTTATGGGATGCTTGAGATCGAAATCTTGATGGGGAAAGAGGATTGGATTGTTCAGTTTTGGTTAAATTCATTATAGAATTATTGAAATTCATTACTTCAGTTTTTTATAGATTAGTAAGGAATTAAAGCAGTAATTTTAATGTAGTACATTTTATGCAAACAAAGATTTCCCTTTTTATACAGTTTCTATGAGAAAATGTTGAACTACCAGAAGTTATAGGTACTTTTACAAATTAATTTAATTGTAAATATAAATATTACAAAACGATCTTCTTTCAGGTGCAAAAAATGGTTCTCTGTACAAGTAATACTATAAATTATTTTACTTAATTAAAGTTTGAAAATTGTCTCTATTTAAAACAAGAAAGGAAGACTAGCTTCGGCTAGGTTAAAATGTTCATTAAAAAATGATAATACCCTTTGCAGGGGTTTAATTAAAAATAGGTTAGTGTGGTGAATAAAAAACAATTTGAGTGCCAATATTTTCCTCTTAATGAACAGTTTTTTATTAAAGCAAAAAATAGCTAAGAAAGAACATTTCACTAAATTTAATTTGAAAAGTATACAAAGACTTGAAAAAAAATATTATAAATTAATTGTATTGATAATTCAAAATCTTATTAAAAATGTATTGTTTATGGCTTCGATATTAATTTATAAAAATTCCATTAGTACTACTAATTTAGTGATACCCCTCTCCGATAGCAGATATTCTTTCTGGGCGCTCATCCTGCCCAGTGACAAGGGCATTTGGAAGTTGGTTTTAGTTGCTGGTTGCCCTTTTTTTTGTAGGACTCCCACCCACCTTGGTTCCATCCCGGGCTCCGTTCGCCATTTATCCATGGGGCAGAGAGAAGAAAGAAAAGAAACTTTAAATACAATCAACTGGCCCCATTTGCGTTGGCTCGGGGCTCGTTGTAACAATTTGTAAAAATTACACATGCACATACACACACCTAAATCTACACACACACACCCACACACACACCCACCCACACACACCCACACATCCACACACACCCACTTATCCACACCCTAACCCACACCCACATAGAGGGCACAAATGAGACTTCCGCTTAAAGCGGAAATCAAATGGTCCTTGGGTCCTGCGTCCTATGTCCTGCCTCCCGCCTCCAGGATCGGGTGTGGTGCGGTTTAGTCTGGTCTGGTCTGGTCTGTTGGTCTATTCTGGCTACGACCATCCTTTGGGGCCGCCTTGTTCTCATCTTCATCATTATTACATATTATGAAAGTAACTTTGTTAGGCTGTGGGCGGGCGTTCCCAATATCCTGCTTCTCCTGCTCCTTCTGCTGCTCCTACTCCCGCTCGATCCTTAGGGATCTCTGGGGATAGCGGGAATAGCGGGAATAGCATGTGTGGGGCTTATTAAATTGCCATTTGCGAGGTCTGAACGAGCCATGCAAATTGCTTCATTGTCGGGTGCAAATTAGTTGATGTGTGTCCTAGTCGGCAGGACAGCAAGGACTCCCCTGGTGCTGCAGCTCCTGCCCCTAGCAACTGCCACTGCAGTGCATCTGCCATTGGACAATTTCGAAAGTTTATCAGCAAATGGAAGATGGTTAGAAACTTTTCCACATCAACATCCATCCATCAATCACTCATCGGAGCGGAGAAATAATACAATCCAAATGGGGAGTGGGGATCGGGGATTGGGTAGGGGGAGGTAAAGGATGTTGCGGGCGTCAAGGACTCGACATTGACCGCAGCAGGCTCCACTGGCCATCAAATTTAGTACTTGGAAAATTGTACATTACGATTGGCCAGGTCAAGAGAATTCTTCGATTTATTAGTATTTTGTAGGGAAGAAACTCTTTTTAGGGGGTGTGAGGGGGGGGGGGAAATAGTAGCCAGGACTATGAGACCACAGAATCCTGGAAAAGTAATCATCTTTATGCACTTGGATTCGCTTGCTTATTTACCTTCCTACCTTGTCGTTTGTAATTAATTTCCCAGGATTTCCACCAGAACTCATTGATTTGGAAAAATGAACGAAGGGAAAACCTCGATGGAAATTTAGTTTTTATAAGATTAATGTGCGAAATAGTTTTCCCTTTCCTTGACAAGAAAAATAATTAAACAAATGTGTAACTTTAACTTAAATTTACTACAATTTTTCTTTGAATTTTTAAATTAGAATTCTAAGTAATTCCATGAAATGTTTATTATTCGATTGGCGACTTGGAGGTGCGGTGTTTGACTTTGAATTCGAGGCGACTGGCTTTTCGTAAAAGGATTTCCCTTTCCCCTTCGATTTCCCCCCGCTGCTCTTTACACACACTTTTCACACACTTTCCACACACGCTTTCCTCGAAGTTTTCCCCACACACACTTTCCCGCTCCTTTGTTGATTGGCATTTTCAATTATTAAGCAGGCAGACGTAAATTCATTTCCACAGCCCCATTTCCCCCCTACGCCCCCTCACATGTTAGGGCATAAAACTCTTATTGGAGAATCGTGAGATTTCAGAGAAACTGCAAGTTCCTCCCCTGGCCACAGGAGGAGGAGGGGATCCCGGGGAGCGGCCCGTTCCGGGCTACCATTTCGATTCGTTTAACGGAATTTTAATGGTCGGCGATGACTGCTGCTTCTGCTTCTGCTGTTGCAAATTGCGTGGCAATGGCCACGATCACAGAACGAAGGACGAAGGACGCACGAAGTAGCATGCTGGACCCAGACCCAGTCCCAGTCCCAGTCCCAGTCCCAGACCCAGTCCCGGATCCGGACGATTTTATGCGTGTTGCAATCGCCCGTAAGGCAATCAATTTTTATCACCCCCTGAAGGAGGAAGGAGGAGGAGAAGAGGCAGAGGTGTAGGTAGAATGTAGCCGAGGACCTCCGCCGGAATCCAAGGAGCAACAGCTGTCGTGCCAACTAATGACATTGATAATGTGCGGAGGAGGAAGGAGGAGGGAGAGGAGTGCCCCAGACCCAACCCACCGCCAGAGCCACACGGGTTAACAAATGGCAAACGACTTTGACAAATTCCCAATGCAGGCAGGTGAAAGTGGTCGCCGCACCTTTCACTCCTCCTGCTTTCACCTGCTTCACCTACTCCACCTGCTCCACCTGCTCCACCCCGGCACCTGCAGAGGTGCCACAAAGAGCAGAAAGCACAAAGCACAAAGGAGCAGGGATCTGGGGATGTGGATGTGGATGTGCAGGAGGGGATGGGAACCGTGCTTCGATGCTCCAGCGAATTCCTGGAAAACGTTTTACATATTGTAAAATAACAATATCAACAAATTCGGCGAAAAGACAGCGCCAGACAACCAGCAACGAGATGGAGTCCGGCGAGGGTTGCTTTTAAAGTTGCAAATATATACAAAGGGTAAAAGGAATTATTAAGTTTGTGCAAATGTATGCAACAGGCAAAAAGGAGGCGTGGCAGACCCGTCCGGATAAACACACGGATCTCAGAAACTGTTAGAGCTAGAGAAACCATTTTACCAGTGCAGATTCTCTGAATATTTACGCAGATGAAGTTTATTTTTTGCCCCCTCAATTTGTGGTTTTACGTTTATATATTTTAGCTGCATATTCGAGAATCCTGGGGAGAATCCACATGCAATTGGATCATGAATTTTGAATGGTCCTACAAATTTCATCAAGTTTGGTAAATTGGAAAGCGTAAACAAGCTGTCACTTTATTTGCTGAAATCATTTTTTTTCTAGTTATTCTTTTTTGAAATTTTGCTTAACGTTTTTTTTTTAATATATTTTTCTATATTATTTGTAACCAATGCTGCAAAATGGAGTTGTTCTAACTGACTTTCCTAGAAAGTGCCGCTGAGAATGCACTACCTTCATAGAAATATAATATTGAGCCTTTAATACATATATATCCACGGTATTAGCTATTTGCTTAAAAATGTATTTGGTGGTGCAATAGTTAGGATGTCTTGCTCATAACCTAAAGTTCCCTGTTTAGAACCAAAGACTCGGTTGTTCGTTTTTTACTTTTTTTCTTTATTCATTATTGATTATAACAAAATTCGAACAGGGTATTTAATAGTCCTTACTGGTTGATGTTTTCCAAAAAGAAAAAACAATTAATCTGTGTTCGATTTTTGAGAATCCAATGGATTCTTACGAGTATTTTCTTATATATGTAGGTATTTCTTGATCTTAACATATTCAAGGCGAAAACTATTTTGAGTTTTTTCAATCTGAAAAGTTAAAACTCCAGAGACAGTCTTGAAATTAAAAAAATCAGAACTTTAAATAAATAATTATGTTTATTGGAACAAAAATTTTCTCCCAGAGAACATTTTATTTGTATTTTATTTAGTGAACCAATGAACCTTTTTTTTCTTCACTTTAATAAATAAATTTATAGACTGCTAAGTCTTTTGTTGTGCCCAGGCTGGCAGTTGTGGAAGTCTTGAAGCCACCCTCGGAGCACTCTACGACACAGCACTAGAGGTTGTCAAATTTCCGACTGCCAGAGGCCGTGAAATGGCAGCTTAAATTTCGTTATAATATTTATGCGCTCGCTCTTTGTGTTGTAAGTTGTGTGTGAGTTGTGTTGTGTGTTGTGTGTGGGGTTTGGGGTGTGTGTTGAGCATGTGTGTTGTTGGTTGGGTGGTTGGGTGGAAGGTGGAAGTGCTGCGAACTGAGATCTGGAGCTTGAACTGGGAGCTGGAGCTGGGTGGTTGCCAAGTGCGCACTTTAAAGCCCCGCCAGGATCTTGAAATGCCATGCGGTTGAATCAATCGGGCTGGGTTCGGTCTCCATCCTGCTCCATCCAGCTCCATTCATCCCCTCCAGGATGAACCCGGGGAGGGGGGAGAGAGGAGTGGCCTCGCCCTGTTGATGTTTACCTCATTGTGTGCGGTAAGCAGCTTAGGATGCTAAATCACCTGGCCATGCGCGACGCTCAAAGAGTACTCCGCCCCATCCGAGTCCAGCTTCTAATAGGTCTCCATCTGAATTGAAATTAGAATTCAGAAGCGCAAACAAAAGTTTGAAGCGTCTAACAAGGTTAAGTGTATGTGCTTTGGCAATTGTGTTCGCAGATAGAGACAGCTACAGATGAAGATACAGATACACATACAGACACCGCTACAGATACAGATAGAGATACAGATACAGATACATGGCATGTGAACTGTATATGTTACGCGCACTTGAACAAAATGGATATTTTCGCTCGCTCCTCCTTTGTTGGCCATCGCCATCGCCATCGCCATCCATTGTTGTTATGCGCATAAGCATAAAATATTAATAACATCAACAATGCCATCCAACTGGCTGAGAAAAGCAACAAATGCCCCGGGAAAATGTGAAAACGTGAAAATGTGAAAATGTGAAAACAAATACGGAATAAGCACGCATCAGAATGAAGTGAAATGAAGTCTGCTCCTGATAACTGGAATTCTCACTCCACCCGCGACTCCTGACTTCCCTGCCAAGTGATTTCCTATCTGGACCACATCTCTGCGGACAGCCCTCTGATCAGCGGACAATGGACCATGGAAAGGAAGCGCTGTTTTCCTCCTCCTCCTCCTGCTCCTCCTCCTCCCCCTCCAATGCCGGGCATTCAGTTTCCACTTCGTTTGCATTTTCCCCCTCCTGTCACTTAAAAGCAACGAAAAAATAAAAATGTCGCTGCCAGAGGTGGGGGGAAATCAAAATCAAAGTCTAGGACTAAGGACTCTGCCTTACCATCCTTGTGGTTTATACACGGCAAAAAAAATTGAGGCTCAAGGTGGTTAAAAGAATTTTACAGGGATATGAATTTTAAAGGAATTTATTGGTAGTGGTTTTTAGTTTGTGGATATTTTTTGGCAGATTAAATATTTAGTCCTGGGAAATATTATCGCACTTAAACGAATTTTTTTAATTTAAATATATATTGTGAATTATGCTATAAAAAATGTCCAGAAAATTGTTTTTAAAAGCAGTTATGTAGTTTAAAGAAAACTTTTAGTTTAGTGAACTATTAAAAAAGTATTTCAAAAAGTATTTTCCCCCAGTGCATTTGTATCTGAGTCTCGGTTTTTGTGTGCCTGTGCTGCTGTGTGTTTTTGTGCACTTTACGACTTTAATTATGTAAGTACATAATTGTGTTATTATCGTAAGCTCACAGGGCGCAACACATGCCGGGTCCGGCTGTGGTCCGGCTCCTAAATTCGGGTCTGGGTCCGGGTCTGGGTCCGGGGTCCCTGGTCCCGGGTCTGTCTCCGGGTCGTGATCCCTCTCTTGGCCCCGCCCCCGCCCCACCTTCTGCGGGATGTGTGTTTTTGCGTGACCTCGTCTGGCCGCTTGGCAAGCATTTTACGGCCATTAAGTCCGGCAGTGTCTTTTGCCGGACACGGACACGGACCAGGAACGGGGACCAGGACCCGGGCAGTCCTTTGTTTTCGGTGGCTCAGAGCCAGGCCTAACCTTTGCTCGCTGTTTACATTGTAATCTCCTGCTTAGGTCCAGTGTCCACTGTACACTGTCCTCCGTCCCCTGTCCCTTGGAAAGATGAGCAAAAAAAGCATTTTCCCTGTTCATTGTTTTCTTATTATTTAAATTACGAAATTTTGCTTTTAATTATGCATTGGCTACAATTTCCCATCCTTCCCTCCTAACAAAACAACAAAAAAAGAACGAAAGAAAGAATGAAAGTAAGAAGAAAATGTAAAACTCCGATTATTGGTACCAGCCAGGGACTGAATCCCCCCAATCCCCTCCTGACTTTTTCCTCCGCCTCAATTATTTTCTTTTAATTAGTGCGTGTGCATGTGGGGGGAGGGGCGGGGGAGGGTGTAAGGGGAAGGGAATGCAAAGTTTCAATTCAATTATCGCTTTGATAAATATATGTAAATAACGCTAACATCTGAGACCGACAAATGAGAATTTTCTTTCAATTTTTCCATCGTTTTTCTCCCGGCATTTCCATTCAGTTTTTTTTTTCTTTCTTTCTTACTTTTCGCTACTTTGTTGGCGCCGCGTGGGAAGCTGCGTGGGGATGGAGGAGGAGGGGGTTGGGGGTTGATTTTCCAAAAGCCAAGCACATCAAATTTCAAAGAAATATTTCCAATGTCTCTAATGGATGGGGAATAATGCATAGGAAACGACTACCGACTCCTGGCCAACAGGTGGAGGAGAAGTTAAGCTGCCCGAAAGTCAAAGTCAATGGGAGCCCAGAACAGGGGAAATAGTTTCCCCTCCCCTGCTCCCAGCTCCCATAAAAGTATCTGGGTATCTTGTAAATTATTATTAAGTGCTTTTCGCCATCATCCAATAACCAAAACCCGTAAGCGGGTAATCCGTCAAAGTCAGAATTGCGACACTAGAACTGATAATACTTCTGCAGCCTTCATTCGCAATTTGTTTTTTGGTTAGCAGAGCTCTGCTCCTCCCCCGTCCAGATCCTTTGAGTTTATTTCCTAAGGTGGAGATGGAGCTCCTCCTGCGATGGAATGTGGCCTGGCCTGCCTGCTGCTAGGACGGAAATAAATTGTTATTAATGTGCTTGCCTGTGGCTCTGGTTTAGCTTCTGTTTCTGTTTTTGTTTTTGCCTCAGTATCCTCCTTTTGCTTCTCCTCCTACTGCTCCTCCTCCTCCTCCTGCTCCTTCTCCCGCCTGAAAAGCAGTCGATAAATTATTTGGCAACGCGCTTGCCAAATTGTAAATATCTTTATGCCAAGCGGGGGCGATGCCTCCAAAAGCCCCCAATAATGTGAGCCAATTTAATGGGCTGGCCACTTGTTGAAGGCATCCATCCATCCATCCAGCCATCCGGTATCCGGCATCCAGCCACCCAACCACCCCCCCGCAATGGGATGCTGTATTGGCATCTCTTGGCCATAAACTGTTTACGGCCAGCGTTCAAATTGATTTGTGCCCAGCACGAATCAAATCAATTGCATTAGTCGACTCCGAAGGTAATCATAACTCGAGAAAGTGGCTGGTGTTGGGTCGGGATGTGGATGTGGGTGGTCTTTTGATGGTGCCCCGCCCAGGGCATCCTTTGCCGACCATAAAGCGGAAACTGCGCGGAGATGAGCACGAGTAAGGGATGTCCATAAAAAATACGGCAAGGACACACCGCAGCAGGACTCGCTCAGCGGTGGCACCCATTCTCAGCCTCAGTCCCAGTCTCAGGCACATCCAGAAACCAACATCCAACATCCAGCATCCAGCATCCAGAAGGAACCGTCAAGGCCGCCAAACGATCTGCCGGGGAATCCTTCGCAGGACGCCCCCAGGCCTCGTTAAATTGCGTGCAGCATCCGCCGCCTGTACTCCCACCACGCCCCCTTGCCCCCTTTTTTTCCTTTCTCAGTGGTTGGCCGCAGTGGTACACTGCAAAAAAAATAAACAACTGAAGTTGCAACCTCAAGAAAAAAGTTCTGCACTCGTTTTTGAAATAACTAAAAAATCCAGATGAAAACTTTCTTTGTTCACTTTGAAGGTAACTAACTTTTCAATTAACATTCAATTAAAACAACAACTATTGGTAATAAATTGGTGGAAGTTTAGTATTCCTTAGAGTTCTATAAAACAATAAGAAAGAAAAGTATTTTATAGTTCCTGCTAAAAATATGGCAGAAAGTTGAAGGGAATTTTTAAAGGCATTATTAAACATAAAGCAATAAAAGAATTGTATATACATTTCATAATAAGATATTGAAATTTTAATTACAAAAGAAATATTATTAATTGCAACTAGTGTGGTATTCTTTAAAATTTGATAAATATTTGTACAAACACTACCAAGAAATAATTAAGGAAATTCAATTTGGAATTAATAAATCAAAACAAATAAAACCCTAGTAAAATAGGAAATTAATTGAAAGTCATAAAATAATACAATAAAGATTCTTACCTTACTTAATCAAATTAAAGCAAATACCAAACGAAATAAATATTTTTTAGCCTGATATATTCTTTTAAAGTATTTTACTATTCTTTATAATTGTTACATAACATTTAATTCAATAAACTAATAAAGAAACTATAGTTAATTAACTGAAAGGCAGTTACGTTGTTATCCTTCTGATTTCATGTAACATATTATACTACGAGTATATGTACATTTCAACGCATTACCTATACAAATTCTATAGCCACAAAAGCAAACCCAAATTTATATTCCATAAACGTAAATAAACTTTTAAACTCTAAAATTGGAATAATATAATTTCCTTTTGACTATTGTAAAAGCAAGTTTCAAAAACAAATTCTGCGTCTGTTTCTGAAGTTCCCTGTGTGAATGTGCTGAAACTTTTTTTTCTCCGTGAACGGCCACGCCCCCAACTCCCNATAATTGTTATATAAAATGTAATTAAATATACTGATATAGGAACTATAGAAAATTAAATGAAAGGCAGTTAAGTTGTTATCCTTCTGATTTCATGTAACATATTATATTATATGTACATTTCAACGCATTACCTATACAAATTCTATAGCCACAAAAGCAAACCCAAATTTATATTCCATAAACGTAAAAAAAACTTTTAAACTCTAAAATTGGAATAATATAATTTCCTTTTGACTATTGTAAAAGCAAGTTTCAAAAACAAATTCTGCGTCTGTTTCTGAAGTTCCCTGTGTGAATGTGCTGAAACTTTTTTTTCTCCGTGAACGGCCACGCCCCCAACTCCCATCACCGCCCCCGCTACCCCCCTCCCCCCTGGTGACTGTTTGTCGTTTATTTGCATTTGACTGTGCGCAGTGGGCAAAGTATTCAAAACAGATTTGTTGGCCAGATTGTACAGCGCTAACAGTTCATTACCCAAATGACTCGGGTGGAGGGGGAGGAGGAGGAGGAGGATGAAGGGGCTGCGGAGGAGGAGGACGACGCACGGCGATTTGGCTCAAAAAGGTTTCATTACAATTTCGGGCACTCGCCGAATGGAAAACTTTTCCACAGCCTCCTTCTCCTCCTCCCCAGACTCCTCCCCAGACTCCTCCCTGTTCCTTATTATTATTCGCTGCTTTAGTTTGAGATTTGATTTAAAAGTTGGGGCCAAGTTTTAACCGCTGGGTTGGGGGCCGACAAGGGGTCCATCCCCACTGCTGCTGCCAAGGGAATCGCAAACTTTTTAATAGTTATTCATACAAAATCATTTACGAGTGCCCTGCCCCGGTCCAGGAGCAGGAGCAGAAGCAGGACCAGGAGTCCCTCCTCCAACGTGTGGGATGGATGGAACATATGCAGGCTGAATAAACAGAGCTGGAGAGGCGGAAAATAAGGAAACTTATAAACTGGCGGAAACTTTTGCTCCATGGCAAAGGCCGGAAAGAGGCAGGCGGAATAATTATGCGAGTAGCGGATGGCGGGTGGCGGGTGGTGGCCACTCCCCGAACTCTTTGAGTGGCCTTCGCGCACCTGGCCACTTGACCGATTATGGACTTGCAGTCACCTTCCAGGAGGTAGTAGTACTGGCTCTGGCACTGGCACTGATTGATGGACGGCGGCTCCAGCTCCACGGATGTTCGGTAAATCCGCCAATTTAACCATCCTCCGCTCCGATTGTCTGTTCTGTTCTGGTCTGTTCTGGTCTCCACCTGGCGGCGGCATCATCCCCAGCATCCGGCAGTGGCATTTAATGAGAAAATAACTTGGATGTGGCCATAAATTCATTTCCGCCCTTTGTTTAATTTCCTTCGCTATCCGACGAAAAACTTTTCGCTACGCGCGAATTCATATGTAATTACAATTACGACGTAATCTCAGCAAGCAATTCGTGGACAGACAAGGCGGAGGAGCGGGGAGAGGGGAGCGGGAAGCGGGGTGGAATGGCATCCGCACCCAGTACCCAGCACCCTGCACCCAGCACCCTTCGGTCAAGGTCGCGTTAGGTGTTCATTCGCACACGTTGCGTATACTTGATGTTCGGGTAAGAGAAGGGGGGGAAGAACACGTTGCGTATACTCGATATTCGAATGGAGAGACAGCGGATAGTTGAGAGCGTGTGGCGTTCAATTGGCGGCCTAGCTGATTCAATTAAAGCATTTCGCAGGGCAATCGATACCGGGTTACAGTACCCAGGTCCACATCAAAGCATCGAATCCCCCTTCTACTTCCCCCCTTACCCCCCTCCGACCGACCACGCCCCTGGCCCGTGGACCTGTAATTATAAAATCAATGCCAGTGAATCAATTCCTAAATGCCAATGAACCGTCGCACTGTTGCCCTCCATTGGTCGGTATTGGTCAGTATTGGTCGGTCGTATTGTTGGCTAAACTGTTGTGCCCGGTGGCTTGTTGTGTGTACTTTAACTGGAATTCAAACTGGGTTCAATTATTTACAACCTTGTTTCCAGTCGACGATTAAAATGAGGGCATTCCTTGCGGTCGCTTGTGGTTCAGACATTACTTTTAACTACTTTTGTTTTCTGGTTGTCTGGATGGCTTCTCTTGCTTATTATTTATTAATTATCTAAGTCTTAGCTGCATTTCGAAACTAGTGCAATCATTTTTAAATTAAATTGGAATAGTTAATCTTACTGATATACTAAATATGAGAATTCTTTCTATATTCAATATTATTTATTAACTTACACAAACTTCTTCTGCTTATTACTTATTGATTTAAGCCTGAACTGCATTTTAAACAAGAAGAATCATTTTTAAATTAAACTAATTTTGTTAATTTAATTGAAATAGTAAATATTTAAATTCTTTATATAATAGTATTTATTAGGACAATTTCTTACCAAACCCCTTCTGGGCTGGTTGTGGTTTATACATTACTTTAACTACTTTAGTTCCGATTGTCCGGTTTCCCATGACTTGTCCCGCTTATTATTTATTAATTATTTAAGCCTTAACTACTGCAATCATTTTTAAATTAATCTGATGTTTTAAATTCACTGCTGCAATACTAAATATGAGAAGTTTTTTTATAATTGTATTAGAACTCAATATTATTTATTACCTTAAACAAACTCTTACCAAAAGCCTTCTGAACTGGTTGTGGTTAATAAATTACTTTAACTACTATTGTTATGAATGTTCGATGGCTTCTCCTGCTTATTATTTATTAATTATTTAAGCCTGAGTTGCATTTAAAATTACTACAATCATTTTTAAATTAATCTGAATCTGAAATAAATATGAGATTTCTTTATTAATTAATATCAAAATTCAATACTATTTATTACCTTAAACTCTTACCAAAAAAAAACCCTTTCTTAACTCCCTGTAAATATTTTTTGTGACTTCCAGGAGTACATGCCGCAGCTGGCCGGGATCGGGGTGTGTGTGGTCAACCTGATGGACGACATGCAGGAGTACACCCGTGGACTCTTTCTGCTTATGTGAGTGTCCGGATCTCGGATCCCCCCGTTTCCACCCCCTGACACCTTTCACGATTTGCAGGTACTGCGGTCCGGCCATCCTGCTCTCGTACCTGTACATCCGCACCTCCCAGGAGCTGCGTCCGCCCGAAGGACCCTTCGCCGTAATGATGTACGAGCATCGCGCCGACGTCCGGATACGCCAGAGGTGAGTTCGGAACTTGGCCGGGCCGGATTCCCATCTGTCAGGAGTGGCTATCTCTTCTGGTTACGGATTTCTGATTCCTGGCCCACTTCGTGATTAAGCTGAAATATTATTCCGTCTCTGTCTGCTAATTGGGCTGATTAATTCGGTGATTTACCAATCACTGGCGGCTGTGTCGGGTAACCCGATTCGTTATTGCCATTACCCTAGCCCAAGTCCTGCTCCTGGCCCCTTCCCCTTCCTTGGAGCACCCTTTGGCCGTCGCTAATGAGCTCTAGTCCATCTGCAGCCAAGAGTTTTCTAACGAGTTCCGATTTCTTGGCAAGAGGAAAGGAAACTGAACTGCGGACAAACAGACTGAAAACAGCCCAAATCAGTGGTTGTTCATTTTACACCACATTTCCTGATCTATATATATATAAAATATATAAGTAAATCAGATATTGATTGAGAATTATTCTAGCAGTTTATGCAATATATTTGTTGGATATTATTTCTTTTATTTTGCGATTACAAAATTTAAAGCATATTCGGAATATTTTATAAAGGTTAACGGATTGATGGGCAATTATATCCCCATTTTACTTATATTAAAAATATATTTTTGAGAATTATTAGCACTGTACTTAATTTTCAAAACATTAATATAAAAAATGATACATTTTTCGTATCCATAGGTAATTTATCATTTCATAAAATTTAAAATATAGAGAATATTAGAGAGACTTAATAATTCATTTCATTGTTGGGAAATTATTTTAGTTTATGCATTCATTTTTATAATATCAATCACATTATGTTAGTATAAAAAAAGGGGTTTTAAATTAAAAATATATAAAATATTGCGGAGATTTATAGTATTATAAGTCTGTGTAATTGCACTTAAATTAATATTAAATATATGTATCTTAAATATATATTTGAACTCCTATTTTTTAATATTAATAGAATTGTATGTAGCACTTTTATTATTATGTAACATGTATTTTAAATATATCCACAGAAATTCGTCGACATCTTCGGTGGAGCCGCGTCACCTGAGCGGAGGGGGCGTGGCCGGGCTGAGCAATGGGGGCGGGAGCACGGCCCGATCCTACGACCTGTATAGTGCCGAGTTGGACGTGACCCGGGAGAAGCGGAAGCAGCGCAACTTTGGGAGCATGGCCGCCACCCAGGTGGTGTGCCTGTGCCCGCTGATGATCCTGCGCTTCGCCCGGCTCTCCCTCGAGGAGACCTACGAGAACATGAAGCACTTCGACTTCACCTACTTGATGTTCGTGTGGGTGGCCTTCCTGCCAACGGTCATCTTTCCCTGCATCTATGCCTCGCAGATATTGCCCAGGTATTTTTTTTAACTTTAAGTGTTATTTAAGTGTTGTTTTTAGAGCATTTTATTTAATTAATAATTTTATATATTGTGTTTTTTATTTGGTAAAGAATTTCTATTGCATCTTTTTCACATGACTTAAATATTGTTTTTTTTTATGTTGCCTACTTTTGAGCTGAAGGAAACCTTTTGCATACAGTTTGAGAGCTACTAAGAGACAAATGTTCAAATGTTTAATTTACAAATAAGTGCCATCTTTGATCTGAATAATTTTAAATGCGTACCTAAAATTTCCCGAATTCCCGAAAACTTCTTCTGAAGATTCCTCCAGATTTGCATCCACTGATTCCGAATCGTTTTCCGCTCTCATCCACAGGGACGAGCAGGAGCGTCTGCGGGGCTATTTCCGGCTCTCGTCCAAGCGGAAGCAGAAGAATCAGCGACGCAGCGATGCCACCGCCGGCTCCGGAGCGGGGCCCAGTTCCCGCGAGGATTCCGTGGAGAAGGACGAGCCCTCGAATACGACGAGTCTACAGCATGGTTCCACCGAGGCGCACAAGCTGCAGGCTGCCAAGGTGCGCCACGAGCGGGAGAGATCGGCACATGGACACGGCTCTGGAGTGGGAAACGCTTCCGGGGGAGATCGCTACAGCGGAGCACCCTACCGTCAGGGCAAGGACAGGGATAGGGAGAGAGACAGGGACAGGGACAGGGACAGAGAGAGGGACAGGGATAGGGATAGGGATAGGGATCGGGATAGAGAGCGTGATAGGGATCGGGATCGGCAGCGTGGCAGGGCGGGCGATGCGGGCGTGGTCAACAACCTGGGCAAGGATGTGCGCGGCAAGAAGCACGACGTCAAAATCAACATCATCTCCGACGGCGGCTCCTCCGGCCATGCCAATCCCGGCGCACATCCCGGCCACCGCAAGGCGGGGGGCAGCAGCAGCGGCAGCAGCAACCGGAGTCGCCACAGTCCCCGCTCCAAGCTGAACGCCGAGTGTCTGTCCAATGCAACTGCCTCCAGCTACTGCAATGGCAACGGAAACGGAAATGGCAATCCCAGCGGCAAGGGTAGTGGAAACGGTAACGGTAACGGTAATGGAAACGGTAACGGTAACGGAAATACCAACGGACTTAGCAGCGTGCTAATTCCGGATGACAGCAGCACCAGCAACTACGGCGACGGCGAGGAAAGCTCCGTGGTGAGCAGCATGATGGTGCCACCGCACAGGTGGCCAGTGGCCGGCGGGAGCGGGGTGTCCCTGCTGCGGCACAAGGATGTGTCGTTCAGTGAGTGCAGCAGCAGCACCTTCTCGTCGAGCACGCTGGAGCGCGATTTGGAGATCATGGACCAGCTGGAGCGGGAGCGCAGCATGGACATCCAGGAGATGCTGCAGCGCGAGCGGGAGCGGGAGAAGGTGCGCAGCGGGGTGGGACGTCAGCTGCCGGACATCGAGAAGCTGTACGCCCAGCGCTCGCCCAAGGGCAAGCGGGGCGAAGCGGCCGGGGGATTGGCCCTGGTCCTGCCCGGCAGCGATCCTTTGAGCAGTCTCTCCGCCTCGCAGTCACAGTCCACGGAGTACAGTCTCTGCTCCACGCTGGACACCAGCGGGGGCGGGGGCGTCGGCCTCGGCCTCGTGCAGGAGGAGGTGCTGCAGCACCAGCTGGCCGAGCTGCAGGAGGAGGAGGAGGAGGTGGTGCCGCCGGACTTCTACGACAGCTATACACCGGGGGGATCGCAGAACCTGCCGCCCGCCACCGGTTCCGCTTCCGCCATCGCCGCCGCCGCTCCGCCCGCCTATCAGTACCAGTACAGTCGCAGCCGGCTGAGCCGGAAGAGTTCCGGCTCGGGCAGCGGGTCCGGATCGGGCCACCATCACTACGGCCACGGGCAGCACGGCGGCGGCGGGGGCGGAGGCGTTGCGGGGGGGCGCGGCTCGAAGCGGGACAGCTTCAACTCGCTGAACGGAACGGATCTGATTGCCGGCGCCTTCTGCGAGCTGGACCCGACGCAGCCCCTGAACAAGATGGCCGTGATCGAGGGCCGGATGCGGCGGAGCAGTCCGCGCAATGCGAGCTTCAGCTCCGGGTCCGGCGTCTCCGGCCGGAGTTCGATGAAGTCCTCGTCGCGAGACTACGACTACGGGCACGGCTCGTCCTCGCACTCGGCGCATCCGGAGCTGGACTTCAGGGAGAACATCTTTGCGGAGCTGTAAGCGGCAGCTCTGGAGGAGATTAGCAAGGGAGAGGGGGAGTTAGGTGGAGATTGAGAGGGAACGAAAAGCTTTAGCCTGTTGTTGGATTTCACATTTGTTGAGGATCAGGAGATTTTTAGTAGCAAAAGGATCCGGATCAGGATCAGGATTAGGCCGGAAAAGGAAGCCCCCCTGCGAGATGAGAGGATTTTTTTTCATAGGGTACGGATCACGGGATTTATAGCGGAGTAAGTTGCTCATCAGCGTCTAACTACGAGATATTTGTAAGCAGCTCAGCCGCCAGATACATAGATACATTTACAACTACTTGCGTAAGAGATACTGATTATATTGACCGCGTTGTTGGCCAACTCCGGTTGTTGACTATGATTGTTGATTGTTGACCCCGGACATCAGGATCCGAGCGATATCGGAACCCCAAGTGAGAGGAAACTGTGCCAAGGAACGAACCACAAACCAACCCCAAAAATCGATGTCTTTTTAAATGTTTAATCATTAATCGCTAAATTATTGTCGGGGTGGAATGTGGGATGTGGGAGGAGGAGGAGGAGGAGGAGGAAGGAGGGACCTAGGAGGCGGCGATGTTTTTAAACTCTTTTCCCCCAGCTACATGCATACATATATATGTATATATATATGGATATATACAATACGATATATATACACTAAACATATGCTAAGACATATTGAATATTACCAAACCAAATGCAAAGTTTATTGAATGTTAAATCAAAGTCTAACTACAAAAAATACGAATTACAAACTACGAAATACGAAATACGGAAAATACAGAAGATACAGAAGCAAATTCAAAATAGATCTAAGACAAGGCAATTCTTCTGAGCCCCAAAGAATTGCCCCCCCACAGACACACACACCACTACACATTTGTGGAGTCTGCAGAAGATGCAGATGCAGGCTCCGATTCAGATTCCGATTTATTGTAACCCGGTTGCGAAACGGATCCTAGAGATAGTTATTCATAGATACTTAATTGCATAAATATTTGTGGATGTGTCCGTGCGTGTGTTTCTAGCCGATAAGTTAAATTTTTCAGTGCCGCAGTTCTCTGCTGGCAGACTGTTTGTTGGTTTGTTTGTTTGTTTGTCGGTTTGACTGTTTGTTTGTTTGTTTGTTTGTTTGTTGTGGTGGTGGTAGTGGTAGTGGAGCGCTGCTTTATTACTGAGCGGTGCTGAGTTGGTGGTGCGAGCGAAACTAATAAAAACAAATTTTATGTGAGTTGAACACACAAGAGCAAATCTCATCTATTGACAGTCTTTTATTTGGGGATTGGGAGTTGGGGGGCTGGAAGATGGAGGATGAGTAAATGGGTTCTGGGATGCCGAAGGTGTCTTTACTGTACACGGAGAACAATGGTCAGAAGGATGTCCCGAAATGAGCTATAGCAGAAACCTTCAGAAAGTCGATAATTTAGTTCTACTCATTTTTAAGTATTCCCAAAAGATGCAATATTTTTACCAAAGAGCGAATTTAATATCACCCCAAAAGTATGCTACTTTTTTAATTGAGTGGATTCATTTTTGTTGACCTTCTGGAGCTTTCTGTTCGCCTGGTACTTGCTTTCCGAAATGCATGCAAAGTTAACAAATTTGAGCCATCAATTTGTTTTAACGGAAATATTAACTAAGTCATTGAATGGGATGCATCGATCATTTATTATACCAGGCGAACAGAAACCTTCAGAAGATCGATAAAAATTACTTCACTTATTTTTAAGTATCCCCAAAAGATGCAACAATTTTATGTTGAAAGTACCAAAGAGCGAATTTAAAATAACCCCAAAAGTATGCTACATTTTCAATTGGTTGAAATTATTTTCTGGAGCTATATTTTGAAGTATCCCCAAAAGATGCAACATTTTTCTTCCAAATCTCTTCTCTTTGCCCTTGACCATTGGAGAGCAACGGTCTTGCAAGTCTCCATAACATAGAAACAATAACAGATCGGGGACAGTCTACTGTTATTTCTGTTCGCCTGGTACATTCAGTCTGGAATCTCATACAATGTCGATCGATTATAGCGATTACGTTGTTGTAATTTGTTGTAACGGAAATATGAAGTACGTCACGGAATGAGATGTTCCTTGGATTTAATGTACCAGGCGAACAGAAACCGCAGCAAGTTTCCAATGACTTCAATTAAATCGTTGTTTTAAAATCTCTCATTACTCATGACGTATATGAGAGAGCGCATTGGAGAGCAACGGCTTTCCAAGTCTCCATAAAATAGAAACAATAACAGAACGGAGACAGCCTTCTGTTATTTCTGTTCGCCTGGTACTTGCTTTCAGAAATCCCATACAAAACATTCAAATTTGAGCCCTAACGTTGTTGTATTTTGTTGTAACGGAAATTTAAACTTAAACTTTGGTAATTTTCAATGGGAAATTGAGCTCAACCATGGTGTCTTTTTTTTTAAATATAAAGGATTCTTGGAAAAAAGACTATTCATGGACATAGATTAATACAAATCGGCCATATCCTGTAGCTGCCATAGAAAAGATCGAACGTTTTAAGGACAATTAGCCTGCAAGGGTATTTTCAGCTCTGGACCCCAAAAACTAGCCTTTTTTTCAAGTTCTACCTATTTTGGGTACAATATTAGGTTTGGTATTTAAATTAAAACTTAAAAAAATATATATTCAATATCAGATTAAAGTTTCTTATATATATATTAAATTTTTGAACTTGTATTATCAAGGAACATTTTTTTTTTCAATACCAAAAGTATTAAAACCTAAAAAAACCTTTTACTAAAAGAGTAAAAAAACGTATTAAAAAGTTTGAGTAATATAACTTTGTAATACTTTAAATATTACCTAATTATTTTTAGTGTAATACAAAGCCTTCTGCAGCCGTTAAATCCCTTGCAGAACAGTTCGGGCATTCCCCTTGGACAAAGGTAAGCTCCCGGGGCTTGGGCTTGGGATTGGGACAGCGGAGCGGGGTCACCTCAATAAAATCCCAGCGAATGCAGAGCGAGCAGGCCCGAAAAATAATTCGCAGCGCTATAAACGCGCCCGGGGAACCCACGGAGATGGCCCCGGGGGATGGGTATGGAGGATGAGCAAATGGAGGGGATGGCGGGTCGGGACGGGGGGTGTTGCGGAATAGGGTCACTGAGCGAGTTCAAAAGTTCAGCGCGGGGTTCCATAGCCCCGAAAGCACCCCGCATCTCTGGCAGCCTCCGGATAAGACCACGGCTATGGCTATGGCTCCGGCTCCGGTTTCGTTTTCGGTTCGTTTTCGGTTCGGTTCGGTTGGGTTTCGGCTGCGACTGCGTCCACCCGTGACCTGACCCAGTAAAATGATTAAGTGCCGGTTATTTAGCAGCTGGCTAGATTTACCCTCCGACCCCGATCCCCTCTGCCCCTCTCCTTAATCCCATTGCTCGAGTCCCACTTCCAGTTTGTCTCCATTTGCGTTCATCTCTCTTTTACTTTTATTTCCATTTATTTTGCTTCCTTTTTTTTTTTTAGAGGCCTTTTTTCTCTCTCTTATTTTTGCCTTTGCATAATTTGTGCTGTTTATTTTGATGGCTTATGGTGGGTAATCGTAAAACGACAAGCATTTCATTCGGAAAAGTCAACTTTAATGGGGAAAACACGCTCCGATCCCCAGGCCCGGCCCCTGCTCCTGCTCCTGCCCGTGCTCCCTCTTCCTTGGAAAGCAGAAGTTATGGCTCAGAGAACTCCCACATTGGGTCACTCAATCGTCATCAGACTGGGTGGAACTGGGGGGAACCTAGGGGCACCGGGGGGGATAACTTTCAATCGTGTGAAATGCGCTTTCAATTACACGCCGCACTGTGCGTAATGAAATGCGCGCAAATAAATTTATGACGATCACGTATCACGTATACGCAACGTTGGCCGCAAAGGTAAGCAACGGCGGCTTTAACTCGAGCTTAAGTGACCATTACCACAGAGAGAGAGAGACGGGGATGGGGGGGTCTCTTTTTTGGCGGCTTTCATAATCGCTTGGCCTGGCCAAATCGCTGTGGGCCATCGAAACTGCATTCCAATTGAGCCAATTTCTGTTGGCCTTAACCCCGCTTCCGCTTTTGCGCTTTTTTGCCGCTACACGGCGAGAAACAACAACTGCAACAACAACAACATTAAAGAAGCATTAACGGATGCGATAAAATCACATTTTATCACCGCTTGAATTCAGTTCAGCAACTATTACTCAACTCGCCATTTTCGCTTCAATTTAATGGCACTTAATTCTGATGGCTCCTCTTTACGCTCAGTGTAGGGGGACTACTCCCCCGCCCCCCTTCGAGGGAGCTCTTTTGGGCATTCTCATCACGTTCCTATAAACAACGCTTTATGCCGGTGTTTATGTTTAGTTTTTACCCCACCTGCACCCGCCTCCCCCTCATTTATGCCTCATTTTTGCTGCAAGGCGGGGGATTGTTATGTAAGTGGCAAAGAGCATATTCAATTTGAATTGGAATTGGCAGTGGAATCGGTATTGGTATTGCCACCAAGTCATGTCTCCCTCGGCTTGTTATTGTTATTATAGCTGATTCCATATTCCGCACGCATATATCTCTTGTGCCGGAAAAAAGTTTAAAGAAAGTTTTATTTATCCACCGAAAAGCGAAACAAAACAAAATAAAGCCAGCGAAATTAAAATAAAAACGCAATTATGGAATATTATAATAATGGCCAAAATACATTCCAGGCGACAGCTAACAAAAAAATATTCAGGAAAAATAAGGAGGAACTCTCAAGGGTTGTGATTGAATTTATTTAAATATTAAGGAGAGGGAAGAGTACTTACAATTTTTAGTTAATAAAAATGTAAAAGATATTTTTCTTGTTAAGAACTTTAAAAGATTTGAATTGTCTTTATTATTGGGAATATAAAAATAGAAAAAAAAGTATCAGTAGATGTTGCTTTGTGGGGTTTTCGACGTCTCCTTCTCTATGCTAAATGTTTCAGCATCATTTCAATAAATCTTGTAATAAATTTTGATGCTATACAAATAGCTACAAAAAATATTAAATAAATATGAAATAAATACAAATAAATACAAAAATATATCTATATAAAAGAAAATAGAATTGATTAAAATGCCATCAAAGATTCGCTGACATATTGAAATACATTTTCCCAACTCATATCCAACTGAAAGGTGGGAAATTCTTTTGTTAACAGAATTTTCATTCATCTCCCTTTGATCGATGGCTGTGATTTTTGCTGTTTTTCTTTTTCAACCAAATAAATTGAAAGCAGTGCGAGAGAGAGAGAGAGAGAGCGAGTTCAGTGCGCTGCTGAAATGAAATTGAAACTGAAATTGAATAATCGAAACTGAAACCTGGCCTCTATAAAACCGGCAAACAGTCGGCGGGCGCTGCACATTCAACCATCAACCATCAACCATTGACCATCCATTACCAACCATCCACCATCGTCCATCGCTGGTAGCAGTTGCTGAGGTGATAAAAAGCATTTAAGGATCCAAGGAATCAACGGGAGACGGACATCCACCTGACTTCGTAAATCATTGCCACAAATCGAGTTTAGGAGCAACATGTTCGCAACGACCTTGACCGTGGTGGTCCTGCTTTTGGCCAGCCAGCAGGATGTCTGCCGGGCCCAGCTCTCCTACCACCAGGATGCCAACACCAACTCCTACACCCTGAAGACCCCGGGACTCCAGCAGACCTTCACCCGGTACTTTGGAGCAGCCAGGCCACAGGCCCAGCTGCAGGATCCGTACCAGGCCCAGCTGGTGCAGCAGCAGCAGGAACAGCAGCAGCAGCAGTTGGTAAGTCTTTGCCCCGGAAAGGAGGAGAACATTGGTAGTTGGATTCAGCTAGAGGAACAAAAGTCTCTCCTTTTCGTTAGTTAGTACTTTAAATTTAATGAAAATGGAAGAAAGATTTGCAGCAATTTATAAACAGTTTGCTTCGTAGTTTGTTGCCCAAAACAACTTTACTTGGTAGAATTTATTATAATTTTAATATCGTATTAGATTGATAAATTTTAATTAGAAAAGTCACATACAGTAAATCCTATTACTAAAATTGCTAATATTAATAATTAGAATAAAGTATTGGGAATTAATACCATTTTAAATGCTTGTGCTTTTGTTTCTTTGAAGAATAACCTTGAATTTTACATTATTGAATTTTATCTAATTTCATAAATATCATTTTTGATGAGTTACAAAAAATAAAAACCAAATCTTCTTCTATTTTGTAGTTAATATTTGAATTTGATTAAACATAGCAGAATAATTTTTAACTCGGTTTTCAGTGGGAAGTACGTAGAAATGAGTTTTTAACACTTAAACCATTTTAAATGCTTTTAATTTTTGAACATAGAATAATTCCAATACCATTTCATTATTTACTTATTATTATTCAAATTAATTTTGTAGACAATCGTATTTTTTNTGACCAATGGAGAGCAACGGTCTTGCAAGTCTCCATAACATAAAAACAATAACAGATCGGGAACAGCCTTCTGTTATTTCTGTTCGCCTGGTACATTCAGTCTGGAATCCCATACAATGTCGATCGATTATAGCGATTACGTTGTTGTTATTTGTTGTAACGGAAATATGAAGTACGTCACGGAATGAGATGTTCCTTGGATTTCATGTACCAGGCGAACAGAAACCGCAGCAAGTTTCCAACTCCCACTCAATTTGACTTCAATTAAATCGTTGTTTAAAAATCTCTCATTACTCATGACGTATACGAGAGAGCGCAATGGAGAGCAACGGTTTAGCAAGTCTACATTAAATAGAAACAATAACAGAACGGGGACAGTCTACTGTTATTTCTGTTCGCCTGGTACTTGCTTTCAGAAATCCCATACAAAATATACAAATTTGAGACCTAACGTTGTTGTAATTTGTTGTAACGGAAATTTAAACTTAAACTTTGGCAATTTTCAATGGGAAATTGAGCTCAACTATGGTGTCTTTTTTTTAAATATAATGGATAAAGGAAAAAAAGACTATTCATGTACATAGATTAATACAAATAGGCCATATCCTGTAGCTGGCATAGAAAAGATCGAACGTTTTAAGGACAATTAGCCTGCAAGGGTATTCTCAGCTCTGGACCCCAAAAACTAGCCTTTTTTTCAAGTTCTACCTATTTTTGGTAGAATATTAGAGGTTTGGTATTTAAATTAAAACTTAAAAAAATATATATTCAATATCAGATTAAAGTTTCTTATATATATATTAAATTTTTGAACTTGTATTATCAAGAAACATTTTTTTTTCAATACTAAAAGTATTAAAACCTAAAAACCCTTTTACTAAAAGAGTAAAAAAAGTATTAAAAAGTTTGAGTAATATGACTTTGTAATACTTTAAATATTACCTAATTATTTTTAGTGTAATACAAAGCCTTCTGCAGCCGTTAAATCCCTTGCAGAACAGTTCGGGCATTCCCCTTGGACAAAGGTAAGCTCCCGGGGCTTGGGCTTGGGATTGGGATTGGGACAGCGGAGCGGGGTCACCTCAATAAAATCCCAGCGAATGCAGAGCGAGCAGGCCCGAAAAATAATTCGCAGCGCTATAAACGCCGCGCCCGGGGAACCCACGGAGATGGCCCCGGGGGATGGGTATGGAGGATGAGCAAATGGAGGGGATGGCGGGTCGGGACGGGGTGTTGCGGAATAGGGTCACTGAGCGAGTTCAAAAGTTCAGCGCGGGGTTCCATAGCCCCGAAAGCACCCCGCGTCTCTGACAGCCTCCGGATAAGACCACGGCTATGGCTATGGCTATGGCTCCGGTTTCGTTTTCGGTTCGGTTCGGTTGAGTTTCGGCTGCGACTGCGTCCACCCGTGACCTGACCCAGTAAAATGATTAAGTGCCGGTTATTTAGCAGCTGGCTAGATTTACCCTCCGACCCCGATCCCCTCTGCCCCTCTCCCGCCCCTCTCCTTACTCCCATTGCTCGAGTCCCACTTCCAGTTTGTCTCCATTTGCGTTCATCTCTCTTTTACTTTTATTTCCATTTATTTTGCTTCCTTTTTTATTTTAGAGGCCTTTTTTCTCTCTCTTATTTTTGCCTTTGCATAATTTGTGCTGTTTATTTTGATGGCTTATGGTGGGTAATCGTAAAACGACAAGCATTTCATTCGGAAAAGTCAACTTTAATGGGGAAAACACGCTCCGATCCCCAGGCCCGGCCCCGGCCCCTGCCCGTGCTCCCTCTTCCTTGGAAAGCAGAAGTTATGGCTCAGAGAACTCCCACATTGGGTCACTCAATCGTCATCAGACTGGGTGGAACTGGGGGGAACCTAGGGGCACCGGGGGGGATAACTTTCAATCGTGTGAAATGCGCTTTCAATTACACGCCGCACTGTGCGTAATGAAATGCGCGCAAATAAATTTATGACGATCACGTATCACGTATACGCAACGTTGGCCGCAAAGGTAAGCAACGGCGGCTTTAACTCGAGCTTAAGTGACCATTACCACAGAGAGAGAGAGACGGGGGAGGGGGGGTCTCTTTTTTGGCGGCTTTCATAATCGCTTGGCCTGGCCAAATCGCTGTGGGCCATCGAAACTGCATTCCAATTGAGCCAATTTCTGTTGGCCTTAACCCCGCTTCCGCTTTTGCGCTTTTTTGCCGCTACACGGCGAGAAACAACAACTGCAGCAACAACAACATTAAAGAAGCATTAACTGATGCGATAAAATCACATTTTATCACCGCTTGAATTCAGTTCAGCAACTATTACTCAACTCGCCATTTGCGCTTCAATTTAATGGCACTTAATTCTGATGGCTCCTCTTTACGCTCAGTGTAGAGGGACTACTCCCCCCCCTTCGCGGGAGCTCTTTTGGGCATTCTCATCACGTTCCTATAAACAACGCTTTATGCCGGTGTTTATGTTTAGTTTTCACTCCACCTGCACCCGCCTCCCCCTCTCCTCTTCTCCCCCGTCATTTATGCCTCATTTTTGGTGCAAGGCGGGGGATTGTTATGTAAGTGGCAAAGAGCATATTCAATTTGAATTGGAATTGGCAGTGGAATCGGTATTGGTATTGCCACCAAGTCATGTCTCCCTCGGCTTGTTATTGTTATTATAGCTGATTCCATATTCCGCACGCATATATCTCTTGTGCCGGAAAAAAGTTTAAAGAAAGTTTTATTTATCCACCGAAAAGCGAAACAAAACAAAATAAAGCCAGCGAAATTAAAATAAAAACGCAATTATGGAATATTATAATAATGGCCAAAATACATTCCAGGCTATAGCTTACAAAAAAATATTCAGAAAAAATAAGGAGGAACTCTCAAGGGTTGTGATTGAATTTATTTAAATATTTGGAAGAGGGAAGAATTTACATTTAATAAAAATTGAAAAGATATTTTTCTAGTGAAGAACTTTAAAAGTTTTTGATTGTCTTTATTATTGGGAATATAAAAATAGAAAAAAAAAAGTATCAGTAGATGTAACTTTGTGGGGTTTTCGACGTCTCCTTCTCTATGCTAAATGTTTCAGCATCATTTCAATAAATCTTGTAATAAATTTTGATGCTATACAAATAGCTACAAAAAATATTAAATAAATAGAAATAAATACAAATAAATACAAAAATATATCTATATAAAAGAAAATAGAATTGATTAAAATACCATCAAAGATTCGCTGACATATTGAAATACATTTTCCCAACTCATATCCAACTGAAAGGTGGGAAATTCTTTTGTTAACAGAATTTTCATTCATCTCCCTTTGATCGATGGCTGTGATTTTTGCTGTTTTTTCTTTTTCAACCAAATAAATTGAAAGAAGTGCGAGAGAGAGAGAGAGAGAGAGAGTTCAGTGCGCTGCTGAAATGAAATTGAAAGTGAAATTGAATAATCGAAACTGAAACCTGGGCTCTATAAAACCGGCAAACAGTCGGCGGGCGCTGCACATTCAACCATCAACCATTGACCATCCATTACCAACCATCCACCATCATCCATTGCTGGTAGCAGTTGCTGAGGTGATAAAAAGCATTTAAGGATCCAAGGAATCAACGGGAGACGGACATCAACCTGACTTCGTAAATCATTGCCACAAATCGAGTTTGGGAGCAACATGTTCGCAACGACCTTGACCTTGGTGGTCCTGCTTTTGGCCAGCCAGCAGGATGTCTGCCGGGCCCAGCTCTCCTACCACCAGGATGCCAACACCAATTCCTACACCCTGAAGACGCCGGGACTCCAGCAGACCTTCACCCGGTACTTCGGAGCAGCCAGGCCGCAGGCCCAGCTGCAGGATCCGTACCAGGCCCAGCTGGTGCAGCAGCAGCAGCAGGAACAGCAGCAGCAGCAGTTGGTAAGTTTTTGCCCCGGAAATGAGGAGAACATTGGTAGTTGGATACAGCTAGAGGAACAAAAGTCTCTCGTTTTTGTTAGTTCTTTAAATTCAATGGAAATGGCAGAAAGATTTTCAGTAATTTATAAACAGTTTGCTTCGTAGTTTGTTCCCCAAATCCACTTTACTTAATTTAAGTAAGTTTCATTTTAATTTCGTATTATATTTATGAAGTTTAATTAAAAAAGCCCAATATAGTAAATTCCATAACCTGCTAAAATTGTAGATTAGATCCTATTTGTTAGTTAATATTTTCATTTGACTAAACATATCAGAATAATTTTTAACTCGGTTTTCAGTGGGAAGTACGTAGAAATGGGTTTTTAACACTTAAACCATTTTAAATGCTTTTAATTTTTGAACATAGAATAATTCCAATACCATTTCATTATTTACTTATTATTATTTAAATTAAATTTTATACAATCTTGTTTTATCCTTCCTAATATTTATCAGATTGATTTTAACAAATTAATGAGCAAATCTCATTAATTAACAATAATAAAATAGGCAATTTGTAAGGCAACTAAATTGATGCGATCTATTAAATATTTAGATAATTTCGTAAATAATAGATAGCTATGAATTTTTCAATTATATATATTATACAAGTATATATATTATATTCAAGTAATCTGACAACCGGAAAACCATAGGAAAGTGAATTTCTTGTGTTTTAATCAATTCGTTCCATCAAATATCAATATTCGATATCCATCATATATTCGAGGGCTGATCGCCGCCTACGACCCATGGGCAGCTGCATCACCTCTCCAAATCCCAGATTAAGGCCTCCGTTCATCTTCTGTCCCATTACCTCGACGCTCTGCTCGTTCCTTAGTCCTCCGCCGGTCTCCGCCATTTGCTGGATTTGACCCATGGCCAGCATCATTCCGGTTCCAATATCCTAAAGGGGACGGGGGGCTTAACAGGGTCTATTTAAAGGTTCAACAAGAGAATTCCCTCACCTGGGGCCGGGCTGAGGTGCTGGCCAGGATTAGCATTCCCACGCTGAAGAAGATCAGAGAAGGGTTCATTTTTTAATGTTGTTTTAGTTTAGTTTAGATTCAATTGCCGGTTGGAGTTCAAATGCTAGATGATCCCCAAAAAGGCAGCTTTTTAAGCTGGAAACTGATACCCCAATTACACTGAAAACAAATGGAGATACCCATCGCAGAAAGTGCACAAAGTCACCCCAAATGACAGCCAGACATGCGAGATTTTTGCACTTCAAATTCGCAATTAGCAATTTACTTTCAATCATTGAATTTAATTTCCCCTGCTTTGCACTTTATTTATGGTATTCAATTAAAGGGGAATCTTCAGTGGGCGGAGAAGACCTCGTTGACCGCATTGGGATCGGGTGGTGCTGAGGGGTTGAAGAGCTGCCCCAACTCCTCGAAGTAGGTCTTGAAGGAGTCCACCATCGACTGCCAGGCCTGGGTGATGTTCTGTCCGAATTCTCGGGCTACTTCGCTGATCCTCTTGTCCAGCCGTGGCTCATCTGGGTAGATGAGATGCGGGCGCACATCATCGTACTCGTTGGAGTACTCCACATCGAACTCATCCGGCAGGGCCGTCACCAGGCCAAAGGTCAGCACCAGCACCAGCACCAGGGCCATCAGTGGGACGAAGGGTGCGGAAGTCATTTTGGCAACTGTCCAGCTCGTCCCACAGATTGCGGCTTTTGTACTGCCGGGGATTGGCCCGGTCCAGATCTCCGGAAATGTTCGGCCGTGTCCGCATGTCCAGATGCATCTCGTTCGCCACCGGATGTGGCCCGTTTGGTCAGCTCATCGTGACTCGGCTGCTTTCCAATCTCCCATCTGACAGTCCGGGTAATTGCTCTGTTCCGTGTTCCGTGTTCTGACCCCCAGAGCCCGGGACCTTGGATCTGGATCTGCGGTTCCACTTTCGATTGTGGTTTTTGGTGGGGAGGGGGGAATATTATTTATTGGATTCCATTGGCTTTTGTTTCTGGTTTTCCTGGTGACCTTCATCTTTCCGCTACCCAATTTTAATTATCTGAGTAGGCCACTTAATATATTGTTTCTCTCTGCATTTAATTTAATTAAATTTATTGGATTTGTTTTCTATGAATTTCATTTTGCAGTGTAGCTAATTTGTTTGTTTACATTTCAATTGTTTTTTATGCCATTTAACTTTAGTATCTTGAATTTAATTGAATTTTTTGTTGGAATTTGGCATTTTCATTTTTTTTTTTTTAATTTTTGTTGGATATTTTATATATTTAAGGTATAGAAAATATACTTCCACTTGATTCAATCTTTAAATCCACTAATTACAAATCGTAGCATTATCTTTTCCCTCCAAAAATTCCATCATATAAATGTGATTGCCTTTCCTTCGGTTTCCATTTATTGCACTTAAAAAATAACAACAAAAAAAATAGAGATTTGTGCTCCTCATCCCGATCCCGATCCCGATCCCGATCCCGATGAGCTGGTGGCGTCGTTGATCTTCTGCCGCATCTGCTGCACCACATCCGTGACATTGTCCACAAAAGCAAACCACATGCCCTTGACCCGATCGGCAAGGCCAGGCTGCTGAGGTCCATCCGTTCCCATTCCCATTCCCGATGCCATTCCTGATCCCGAACCCATGGCCATTCCCGTATCCGTTTGTCGTCGCCGGCGGTGTAGCTTCTTCTTGGTGGTGGGACTCACCCGGGATCGGGAGGCATTGTTGGCGGCCCTTTTGCGTGCCCGCTTTCGTCGGGCCTCCACCTCGTCGTCATCGGGCGTGGCAGCCGTGGTCATGGTCATCTTCCAGCAGGGAGCCCGTTTCAAGCGGATCAAGTGGCCCAAGCTCCTCCTCCGCCTCCTCCTCCTCCTCCGTCTGTCCTCCTCCTCCGAGGAGTCCGCGGACGGTGGACGCATTGCATCGCCATAACCCATCTTGGTTTTCGAGTGCACCGACATCAGGGGATTGTCGATGTTCATGTCCCGATTGATGGCAGCTCCGTCCTGGAAAGTCTCTGCTATAGTGCCCGCCAGACTCATGGCGCCCATGGCCAATCCCTCGAAGGGATTCTGGGGCTGGGGTCTGGCTGTGATCCCGGCCAGACTCAGCCCCGCCAACAGCACTCCCAGCGTGATTCTCATCCTGGTACTGTGACGCGACCGATCGAGTTCCGAGCTTTTAACCATTCGAAGATCGCGTGACCCGGAACTGGGACCGGGATAGAGATGGAATCTCTGGTCCGATCGCAGCAGGCTTCCGGTTCGGGGCTGACAGGTGACAGGGGATCGGGGGCAGGGCTATCCGGTCGGGTCAGTCTCACTTGCTCGCTTAGTCAGTTCAGTTCGGTTCGTTTTATATCCATTCCGCTCTCGAATCGCTTTCAAATTGAATTTAAAATTTGTACTTGAAATTACCAGCATCCAAACAAATCCACCCACAACAAGTCCTCGGCCCGCGGCTTCCTCCAGGATCATCGTTCTCCATCGGCCACCCAATCGTTCCACATTTCCCCTCCATTCAGTTTTCATACCATCAAGACTTCCTCACTTTGTTCTGTGATCTGAAGCGGAGGAAGCGAGGAACATGAGATCCAGCAAGACCCGCGGGGGCAATGCCCAGCGATTGGTAAATGGGTGTCTTTTGGGTTTTCCAGTTCTGGTTTTTATCCTCCCATTTTAGTCCCATTTTTAAGTCCACTTTATTTTGCTTCGTTTTTTCTTCATGGGATCTCTTAATGCCGAATCCAAACAAATTTCAAAAGGCAATCAACTTTTTGCAGCTGTTCTTTCCATACGATTCCCACCGTCCAGGTTCCATCTTACAATTTCAATCCCATCTTCTAGTTTCAGCTTTTATCTGTTAATTTCCATCTTTCAATTTTAACTTATGTACATATTTCTATTTAAATTGCCATCTGCCAATTTACATCTTTAAGCTTACCTCTTTCAATTTCCATCTATCAATTTACATCTTTCAATTTTCATCCTTCAGATTCCATCTTTCAATTTCCATCCTTCAATTTCAATAATTTAATTTCAGCTTCCATCTTTCAATTTCAATTTACTTCTTTCAATTTTAACTTGCAACTTTAAATGTCAACTCACATATTTTCTTTAATTTAAATTGTTTCGATTAAATATCCGTCTGATTAAAAAAAGAAAGAAAACTTTAACTTAATTTGTAGTTAACTTAGTTGGTTACTTAAATAAAACAACATATTGAAATAATTGTGGAAAAATGCAATATTTTTTGGGATTAATTAGAAGCAACTTAATCCTAGTTAAAACTATTGAAAACGTTTGTAGAATAAACGTTTGTTTCTACATAGCATCAAACTTGCATAACTTTTGTCTGGTCAGACTATTATAGTAATTATAGTAATAGTAATTAATTAATAATCGAACTATTCTATTTGCAACTTCCTTCTTCCTATGAACATTATTTGGTACTTTAAATAAAACCAATTTTGAAATAGTTGTAGAAAACTTCAACCTTTTTATCGAATTAACAAAAAGTCACTAAATCCCTATTTAAAACTTCTTAGAATAAAAGTTTGTCTCCTAGTATCCAAAGTTTTCCTTCTTATACAAGTATCTGGACAAAAGAGAAGTGAAAATTCGACTTTTCCATAAATTGTTGTTATTGATTTTCAACTTTTAGCTGCAACATCCATCTTGCATATCCAACCTACAAGTTGCAACTTCCATCTTTCAGTTGCAACTTCCATCTTTCAGTTACAGTTTCCATCTTTCAGTTGCAATTTTCATGTTCCTCTTCCGGTTTTCCTCTTATATTTTCCCCCCACCTTTCGGTTATCCCTGCTAATTCCCATTTTCCACCCTCTCTCTCTCCACTTTCAGCAGCAGCAGCAGCATCAGGGAGCACAGACGGGGGTGAGCGGGGGTGCGGGTGCGGGTGCGGTCAATATGCCATCCTACGCTGACCAAATGCACGCCGCCTTCCAGGACTACCAGCGCCAGAGGCAGGAGTTCGAGGAGCAGCAGGAACAGCTGCTCAAGAAGCTCTACCACTACTACCCGGACGTCACCGGCCAGGTGCAGGCGGAAACCGGTGCATCCCCGGCCCCAGTCCAGGCTCCAGTTCCCAGTGCCTCATCACTTCCATCCTCGCGCTTCGCCTACCGCCGTCCCCAGTTCGGTAGCAGCAATGGACTGCAGCAATCGTCGCTGGGAGGAGTTGGAGGAGTAAGATTAGCTGGAGGTGCTCCTGCCGGAGGAGCTGCCTTGCGGGGCGGGGAGTTCTATTCCACGCAGCAGCACATGGGCTTCATGCAGCAGCAGCAGCAGGACGTGCTGCGGGACCAGCAGCAGACGGTGGCCCATCAGTTCGCCACCAGCCAGCTGGCCCCCACCACCCGGCAGAGCTACGGCATGGCCGTGCCCATGTCCTCCGTGCTATCCTCCCCGCCCTACCAGTCCTCGCCGGAGGTCTCCCACGTCAACTTCTCCAGCGGCAACCTCAACTACAGCTTCTAGGAGTGGCGGTGGATCGATTGTTCGGTTGTTCGGTTGTTCGCAGGATGCAAAGAATCTCGAGAATCGAATCTCTGGCTAGCTGGAGAGGATGTCCGGTGTGTGTGTGCCAACTCCATATCCTTAGTATTTTTCATACATTTTTTTTTTTGGATTCTAAGTTAGTTTTTGTTAAAAGTTTTTTTTTTTTTGCGAAATTATTTGCAGTGTATACGAATATGTTGAGAGGAATTTTGTGTAGAGCAGCAAGAATAAATTTATTTGAGTGATAGACATCTGGGGAATGTTTTATTGGGGTGCTGGGAAAATATCTACTTTTAATTAATAATCTAATAATAATTATGTAATTTTATATGTATTTTTTTTGAATATGCAAAATATGCGATCATCATTTTTAGTATCTACATTTTTCAAAGTTTTGTTTACCATCAAACAAAAATAAAAGGGTTTAATAGTAGTCATAAAAAAGTAAAGACTCAAATTTAATTAAATTTAAAAATAGAACAGAATTGTAATATTTTTTTTATTCATTATATGTTACTTTATTCCATGTTTAACTATTCAAATGCTAGTACCTACAATAGTATCAAACTATTCCTATTTTTTTTATTAAAAACAGAAAAGCCAAAAATAACCATAATTAAAAATGTTATTAAAAAAACTTTAAAAGTTGTTTTAAAGACAATTATGTTAATATTTATGGGACATTCATATCTATTAACATAACTTGATCAAATACTTAATATTATCCACATTTTCGACACCTTTCCTTTAAACATTAAAAATGAGTCTGTTAATCATTATTTTTTTTAATACATCTTAAATAAGAAAATACCCATCACCACTAGAAACCATTTATAGTATTAAAAATTAAAACAATTCTTTGACAACATAAAAGAGATTTAAAAAAAAGAATAGCCACGAGCTCAATTGAATTCCGAGTTCCGAACTCCTCACCATGACTATCGCCTATCTCCGACAGACTCATCAATGGAGCCACCTGGGCCACCGCCCACCTGCAGTTCGTGTTGTTTGCTGAATTCCAAACCGAAATTGCGTGCTGGCATTGTGCCTGTTAATAGAGTTTAAAATCTCGGTGGAGAGCTCTTTACAAAATCCACACCCACTCGACCCGGCAATTCCATTTATCTGCCATAGGCGCAACGGAATTCGAGGGAATCGGAGGGGGGTGGGGGGCATTAATAGATATCCATGGAAATGCACGCAGGCCTTTTGCTGCTGGTTAGCCCCGCATCCCTGTACCCCTCTATGGATGTGGATGTATCTGTATCTGTATCTCTGCTCCATCCGATAACCCGCTGTACAGCTGGAGGCAATAATGAATGGGAAACAATCGCCTTGGTTACCCAGAAGTGGGGGGTGGCGGAACGGGATGCGGGCGGTGGTCAGTGGACACTGATCACTGGGCATTGGACATTGGACATTGGACATTGGACAATAGTCATTGGACAATAGTCAGCGGGAGGCCTGCCGAGTCCAAGGCAAACACATATGAGATGCTGGGAGCTGGGGGAGCATCGAATCCTTTGAGTGCTCCAATGCGGCAAATGCATCCATAACTGCACAGCGAAAAATAAGTGATTGCTTTTTTGGATATATGATTTTTAGAAAATGAGAGCATTTAATACTAGCATTAATACGAGCTCTTAATAATAATTTAATAAATGTATTTTGAATGGAAATATGAAAAGAAGATATTAAAATAAAATGTGAGAAGGATTTTGACTGAATATATTAATTTATTTATTTATGTATGAAATTAA
>JAJJHY010004047.1:3042632-3052649 GCA_021224005.1 Drosophila setifemur
GGCTGCGGGTGGCGGGGGGCGGTTGGAGGGGGCGTGGACGGTGCTTGCCCCTCTAGTAGCCATAGTGGATGCCGTGACCGGAGACCGATGTGTGAACCAAGGCGGGAGCGGCAACGGCAGCCCTGAAAAGCAGGAGGAGGAGGGAAGGAGGGAAAGAGTGTGTTTAGAGGGGAGTTGTTTGCCGGCCAGGAGGCGCCTCCAAACTCACTTCACCACGGGTCCGGCCAGGTGCGTGGCGTAGGCGGGAGCTGCGTAGGCGGGGGCAGCCAGTCCAATGCTAGGCGGGAGCTGCGTAGGCGGGGGCAGCCAGTCCAATGCCGTGTCCAATGATTCCGGGAGCTGTGCCAAGCAAATACACCAGGTTAGCAGGTTTCTATATGCAAACACAAGACGCAGGACACACACAGAGAGAGAGAGAGAGAGAGAGAGAGAGGCAGGGATCAAACAGGGGGACAACAGAGCGAGACAGAGAGAGAGAGAGGGAGAGAGAGGGGGACAGAATAGGGAGCTACCCCAAATTAGCATCATGTCCATTGTTTGGACAATTCCGGGAGTCCAACTCCCCCACTTGGAGGTTGTCAACGACAACCACCTGACAAGGCACCACCCAAAGCCACCCGGGACAAAGCTGGTGGGCTTAAAATCCTGCACTGCAAAAAAATAATGCATATAAGCCTTGGATAATAACCAAGGGTCAAGGAGTATTTCTGCTAAATTAAGGGTTCTTTAAGAAAATATTTCATTGAAGAGAAGTATCGCCAATTTAAAGGAGGCTATTTTTTAATTTTACTGCACAGGAAATGAAAATTTTGAATATTTAAAAAAAATAATTAAAAATATGAATTTTGTTTAAATTTTAAGTGTGTTGATGTACAAAAAAATATGTAGAACATTTATTTAATGGGGCTGTGACTATTGAAATAAAGAAATATGTAATTAATTTCTTCAACGAGGTTTTAACTATTATATTAAAAGCAAAAAAAAATTATTAATAAGAAATATACAATACAATGCATAATTCAATAAGTAAAAAAAACTATATACACAAAAAATATGTGTTTCATTGTGAATTTAAAAAAGTTAAGAAAATATTCAACTAAATGAAATTGAAAAACATTTTTTAATGACCTCAAAAGAGCTAAATTACTAATAAACCTTAAATATTTATCCAATTTAGATTTAAATTCAAGTAATTTATATTTCTCAGTTCTCAGTCAGAAAAAAAAGGCTTTGCATTCCTACACAGCTACCAAATATCAAGTATACGACATGTTGCAGCAACCAGAACACCAGAAGTGTGTTATTTTTTCCAGCGTACGACCATGTACTAAACAAAAGACAGCTCTGGGAGCGTTAGAAAACATCAATCAAGAGGCAACCAAGTGAATGGGAGCAGGAACGGGAGCAGTAACGGGAACGGGAACGGAAACGGTGACTCGCTGATTCGGTGATTGGGTGACTCGCTGACTTGGCCAGCTGAATCAGCCCAAACCCCAGCACCATCACCAGCTCCTCTAAGTTCGGGGATGCAGTTGCCCACTGAAGTGTGGCAGCCTCGATTTGTAGTACTAGACCGGACAGACCTTGACCGGCGGAAAGTATCTGGTTTAAAGCGGATAGCAGGGATAGGCATCCAACCAGATGAATGATTGATTACCTCTGCCGGAACCAGCCAAGGAGCACCTCCTGGTCCCCAGTCCCCAGTCCCCGTTCCAGTTTTATCTGTTTTCTGGCAAGACAAATCGATGTTGGACGGACCCAAAAACAGATTATTCCCATATTTTTTTGGGGTAATGGTTTTTTTTTTGAAAAGGGATATATCGATTGCTTGGCAAAAGGAATAAATACAACAAAATTAAGGAGATCCTTAAAGTTTAATTCTGTTCGATTCTGATATATAGTATCTACAAGGAAATGTATCTCAAAAAGAAAACTGGGAGTAGGATGGAGTCATCAAAATTCGGAATTTGTAAAATAAGAATTATGAAATTATAATAAATATGTTGAATGGAAACTATTTGAATCCTTGCTGGATTATATTAAAAAGGAACTAGGAATACATATTTCCTGGAATTGGGTTTCCTGACCACTCCCTTTGCAATCCTGATCTGCCCCTCAAAGATCTCTTTCGGGGATTTCTTAAAGCCCAACTTCAAAACAATTTCCGTGCAACTTTTAAGAAGTTCGACAGCAATGCGGTATCGGTCCGATCTCTGCGAAGTTAAGTGAAGTATTTACCTCGCAGTATTTACCCCTTCCCCCACTGCGGACTACGGATATATACCTACATATATATATATATACATATATATCCCTGCCCCATCCGATGGAGCGAAACTTGTAAAGTTTGTTTTTGCCAAGTGCACTTGGCCAGCAAGGCGAAAAAAACAATAAAGTTCAGTGCCATCAGAGTTTTCCGGGAGGAAAACTGGAGGGGGAAAACTCCCGAAGAATTAGTGGAAAATAGCTGGAATATAGCTTAAAGAAAGGCTGAAAAATAGCTGGAAAATAGCTCAAAGAAAGGCTGAAAAATAGCTAGAAAAGAAGGAAACAAAGGCGGCGAGTGCAAGAGGTGCAGAAAGTGCGGGTTAGCAAGCGGGATTAAGGGGGAACCACATCCTTGTCCTTGTCCGCATCCGGACCACCTACCGTAGGCTGGAGCAGCTGCATATTTCACGGCGGGAGCAGCGACTGGAGCGTGGGCCAGATATCCATGAGAGAGAGCCGGAGCCGGGCTGTAGGATCCATAGCTGCCATAGCCTCCATAACCTCCATAGCCTCCATAGCCGCTGCCCAGATGACCCAGACCCAGCTGTCCCAGTCCCAGTTGACCCAGTCCCAGATGGCCCAGTCCCAGGCCGGAGATCTGCAGGGCCGGAGCGGACTGAGCGTAGTGTCCGCCGTAGGACAGGCCCTGGATCTGGCCGTGGGCGGGGGCGTGGCTGGCATAGGCCACTCCCTGGATCTGGGCAGGAGCATGGCTGGCGTAGGCCACTCCCTGGATCTGGGCGGGGGCGTGGCTAGCGTAGGCTACGCCCTGGATCTGGGTGGGGGCGTGACTGGCATAGGCCACGCCCTGCACCTGGGCGGGAGCGGTGTGTCCCAAGGAGTAGGCCGGCGCAGCAATGGCATGGGCAGGAGCAGCTTTTTTTCGTTGTTTTTTTTATTTTTAGTGGTTAAATTATTAAAAAAAAACTAAGCAGTGATGGAAGGGGGGCTAAGTATTTTTCTAAGCATTTTAAATTAAATAATTATTTATTATTTCGATTTGTTCTAACAATTTAAGGCTAAAATCTTTAAAATTTTTATATTTTTGATTCGTTTGACATTGGAACATTTATGATGATAATTATTTTACTTTGGCAATTATTTTGTATGGCGCCAAAAATCGAATTAATATATCGGTTAATTTAACGAATTTTTAAAATGTGTCAAAGTACTTTAAAAAAATCTTGTTTACAATTTTGTTTATTTTACTGAGAACTGTTTTGTTTTTGAGTATTATTGCAATATTGATTAGATTTGCTTTTTTTTGTTTAATTGCAGCTCAAAATATGTATTGTCGAATAAATTGCTTCAATTGGCCAATTAATGTTCTCCAAATTATTTTAATCGTTCCATTTTTTTAGTATTTAAATATTATACTTGTAAAATTTATATGAATAATTTAAATTTGTGAAATTGTTTTGATCGAGCTTGAGTAAAACTCTCTGTACAAAATTATAGTCAAATTATTTAGTTTAGTAAACATTTATCTGATTATAAGTGTGTTTTATAATTTGGAATATTTTTTTATATTTTAATACAAAATATTTAAATAAGGGACTTTTTTAATACTGCAATAATTTGTTATTCATCTGAATGGTATATTACTCCTGAAAATATTCTGAATATCTGAATATATATTTTCACACAACCTATTTGCAGTGTATACTCAAACATAAATATACACCGCAAGAAAAACAACCCTCCTACCATCACTGAATCACTACGTGCTATAAATGTAACATAACTGGGCAGTGGCGGTGTAATTTGTGAGTGACTGGTGACTTGGTGGTTGGAGCTGGTGCTGGGTGGTGCTTGTGCTTAGTGTACAGTGCAAGGATTCAATCCCAATTCAAATCCCCTCCAGAAACTCACCTGCATAGCCGTGGGCGACGGGCGCCAGGCCGGCATCATTGCTGATGCTCGAACGCTGGACATGGGACTGCGAGTGAGCGGTCTGGACCTGGCTGGCGTAGTCCGACTGGGAGGACTGGCCATAGTGGCCCTTCACCGTGTGCTCCTGCGTGCTGCCCACGGAGGCGTGGTCCACACTGGGGGCACTGATCGAGTAGGCGGCCGGACCGCCAGGCTTAGCCATGGCACAGCCAAAAGCCAGGAGCATCACACAGAGGACAACCTGGAATGGAAGGAGGAAATAGGGGTCAGTTCGGTTTGCACTTTAGTTTTAGTTCGTGTTTCATTTCGGTTTAAGGTTAATTTCAATTCAGTTTCAGTTCAATTTGCAGTTAAATTTTTAGTTCAATTTAAGTTCTTTTTCAGTTCAGTTTCAGTTCAAAAAAGTTATATTTTAGTTCAGATTCAGTTCAATTTAAGTGCATTTTCAATTCAGTTTCAGTTCAACTAAAGTTCAATTTTAAGTTCAATTTTCAGTTCATTTCGAGTTCAATTCGAGTTCAGTTTCAGTTCAATTTAAGTTGTTTTTCAGGTCAGTTTCAGTTCGGTTTTAGATAAATTTCAGTTCAGTTTAAGTTTTAGTTTCAGTTAAATTTGGGTTTTACTTTTAGTTAAATTTACGTTCTTTTTGAGTTAATTTTCAGTGCAATTTCAGTGGAATTTCAGTTCAATTTCGGTTCAGTTTTAGTTCTTTTTCAGTTCAATTTCAGTTCAATTTCAGTTCAGTTTGCAGTTCAATTTGAAGTTAAATTTAAGTTGAGCTTAAGTTCAGTTTCAGTTCAATTTAAGTGCATTTTAAGTTCTTTTTCAGTTCATTTTCAGTTCGGTTTCAGTTCAATTTCAATTTAGATTCGTTTAAGTTTCAGTTCAATGCCCAGTTGAATTTATGTTCAGTTTTCAGTTCAGTTTAAGTTGTTTTTCAGGTCAGTTTCAGTTCGGTTTTAGATAAATTTCAGTTCAGTTTAAGTTTTAGTTTCAGTTAAATTTGGGTTTTACTTTTAGTTAAATTTACGTTCTTTTTCAGTTAATTTTAGGTTCAATTTTAGTTCATTTTCAGTGAAATTTCAGTGGAATTTCAGTTTAATTTCGGTTCAGTTTTAGTTCATTTTCAGTTCGGTTTCAGTTCAATTTGCAGTTCAATTTGCAGTTCAATTTGAAGTTAAATTTAAGTTGAGCTTAAGTTCAGTTTCAGTTCAATTAAAGTGCATTTTAAGTTCTTTTTCAGTTCGGGTTCAGTTCGGTTTCAGTTCAATTTCAATTTAGATTCATTTAAGTTTCAGTTCAATTTCCAGTTCAATTTATGTTCAGTTTTCAGGTCAGTTCAGTTTCAGTTGAATTTGCAGTTCAATTTGCATTTCAGCTTTGAGGCTCGTCTGTTCGCTGCAGGAAATTGCAAGCGCAGAAAGTTTTAATTAAGTTGGTTAACTTTTCCGCTGGCAGGTAAGAGCAGGTAACCTTCAGAAGGGAGCTGCACAGATGTCTATCGGCCAGTGGAAAGACAAACACAACCAGCACGGGATGGTAAGTCACAGGTAAATCACAGGTAAATCACAGAACAACAACAACAACTACAACAAATACCCAATTCAATGGAAAACGCACTAGAAAAAGAGCAATTAATTAAAGAACACAACTTACAGCCGAAACAGAAGAGTACTTAAAACAGCTTATGGCGACGCTCCGGGAAAACGCGGAGAGTGGAAAGTGGAAAGCGGAAAAGTCTCCCCGAAATGGTGGGGAAAATGTGTATAAAAAGAAATTACGTTTCCTCTTAAAAAAAATTGGAGCCCGCGGAACTGACACTATTTTTAGTTTAGTTGGAAAAACTTAAGTCCTGCAAGAAAAAAGGAAAATTCTGCAGGCGTGAATTAAATGCGATGGAAATATCTGTGGAAATCTGAGGAATTGGCTTGGCAGATTTCGAAAAGCCAGAGTAATTGCTTTTGGAACAAATATAAAATGTATCTAAGTTAATACAAATTAATAACTAACTGAAACTGCATTAAGAAAATAATTAATATTAAGGATAATTCCAGTAAGTACTAAAACTTCGGTTCAAATTTTAATTATCACTACATTTTCTTTCTTGCGAAACTATAAGCTGATTTATTCAGTTATATAGCTGCAACTCCTTTCCTTTAATCCTGCTGCTAATTGGCAACATTTTGTAGGCCTACTGCTGGCCAATATCTCTATGGCAACTACCGGGCCATTCAATTGGCTGGATGGCTTCTATAAATTTCTATTATTGGCTCAAAGCAACCCTGACTGAAGCCTCATAATGGCTGATTTATGGACACAATTTCATAATTAGCATGCGTGTTGGTCTTGCTCTCGTTTTTAGTTTCAGTTGCCTTGAATCTTGTATCTTGAATCTTGAATCTCAATTGAAAATCAAAGTCGAGTTTCAAAGTGCACTTGAAGCGGCTGTTGCAGCAGCTGGCCAACTGCGATGACCCAGTTATCCTGGCCAAGAGAGACTCCTGACAGCCTGTCAGCCTGACAACCTTTTACCTTTCCTTTTCTATTTTTATTATATATATGTTTTTTTTTTATAAACTGAAAGCACAACAGGAGCAGGCATCTGTATCTGCATCCAGCATCCTGCAACCTGCAACCTGCATCCTGTGTATTTGTATTTGTATCTTCGCTTTCGTTGTAGTTTCTCTCTTTTGTGGAGGGTGAAAAAAAAAGTGTTGCATCCCATTTCAAAAAAGGGAGCCCTTTGTGTCCTGGCAGGAGCAGAAGCAGGAGCTGCCTGCCACACTTCACGCACCTTGAAAGCCATTGTTAGCTGGATTTGCTTTTGCTTTTTGCTCGACTTCGATTCACTAGACAAAAAATGCGATCGGATCGGATCGGTTGGCGATTGTTAACTGTCTCGGTACGCCGTTCTTTGGGCCTATTTATATGCCACCGAGCCACATTGCCCGCGAAATGTGGTGCAGTTTTCAGTGTCTCAGTGGCCAAAAGAAAATCGCTGGAAAAAACGCTGGTAGCAGGCAGCACTGAGAACGGGTTTTCATCTCGGCAAAGTTGGCAAAGCAGGCAGCGGCTCGAAGCTCAAAAATCTCAACAAAAAAAAAAGCAAACGCAGGCGCGCCGGTCCACGCAACTCCCCCTCCTCCCCCCTTCCCCCACCACACCCTCTACATTAATTGAAAATGAATCGAATGGATGGAATCGCCTCGATTGTTTAATTGGAAATTTTGCCCGCACTTGTTCGAATGCGGCTAAAGGAAATGCCTTTTAAACGAGGCTAACAAAACCGAAATTGAACCCACTGAACTCTAGTCGATTGCCACGCCCCCCTCCCCGGCCCCCGTCTCCGCATATATGGGATATGGTATCTTGATCAGCGGGAAATCAGACAGAGGGATTCGCCGTCGCGTTCTCATTTCCAGACGCTTGTCAACTTTTGCTTTATTAATGGCCCCCTAAAAAAAAAACTCTTTTTATTTTTTATTTTTTTTTTTCCTTTTTGTGCGTTGCAGTTTTTGTTGGCAACGTTTCGGTTGCGGGATACCCCTCAGTTGGGTGGGAAATCACTCAATCACATGGAAATTATTCAATGAACCCACACAAAGCTCCTTTGATTATCTTTGAATACTAACCTTTAGGCCTTATTATTATTATTAGCTTGAATTAATTTCACCTTTCCGGGTATTTATGGTGGTCCTCGGGGAAATGCGCCATTGATGTGGTTTAATGTATTAAACTGGCAGATAACTTAATGGAAAAACACAAGAACAATTGAAATTAAGGTAAAATATTACTTAATTAATTAAAGAGCAGATGACCAACTGCAGAGGGTGAAAGATCATGATGATTATATTATTAAAGTTATTAATATTTTGTATATCTTTTTATTAAATACAAACGATAATCATTTAAAAAGGATTTGCAAGGAAAACAAGTATCAAATGCTTGGCTAAAATAAGTAAATTAATGCAAGTAAAAAATATGTGTACCTAAAATAAGATTTAAGAACTAAAACTAAAGGTTTTCCAAGACAGTTTCAGACAGAATAAAAAATTGAATATAGAATTAATATCGCAATTTATTTTAAATTGTTAGTTTTCGATTTATAATTATACAATTAATAAAATCTATAAAATAAAGAACAACAAATGAAAAATGAAATAATGTCTTAAATAATTAAAGCACATTGTAGATATTCAAATATGTAAAATATTATTTCTATTTGCAGATCAAAAACACTTTTAATACAATTCAAATGCAAATGCAACTAACAACAAAAATAGTATTGAATTAACAATTAATAATATTTAATTGAATTACAATAATAACCAATTTATTCAATAATATTTATGTGATGACTGCATTAATGGGTATTGCCAGGTGCGAGTACCCCCGGCCCTCCTGTTCTCCATTTGCCATTTTCTGTGCCGTTCTCACGCACTCGCCGCCAAATGGGCGCGGAAATTGGGCAGCAGCGTTGGCTGCCACGGATCGCTCCAAATCGGTTCGGATCGGATCGGAGGGGGCTAGCCACCTATAGCTATAGCTATAGCGTAGAGTGGGAGCCCGCAGCCGGAGATTGGAACTTGGACTCGATAGCTCCGAGCTGAGGACTCGAAAACCCGCGGCTGATTTTTTCGAAAGGCAGCGCATGGATTTTTGTTTTGTTTTGTTTTGTGTTTTTTTGTTCATATGTAACTATTTTTTATTTTTAGTTTGGGAGGCCTTTTTGCGAGCTTGGGTTTGATTTGCGATTTCTGATCTATGCCATTTTGTTGTTGTTGTTTTTTTTTGCTGTGCTGGCACAATTTTTGTGGGTCGCACACAATTTATGCGCACTTTGTGCGTTGTCGTGACTATCTATATATATCATATATATATATATATATATATTTGATATAGTTTCGCAGAGGTTGAGGGGTATACCTATGGTTATGTAATGTGGGGCCACAGCTGGCTGTCCGCCTCTGGGAGCAAACAAAGATTTCGCAACCAAGGCGACGCTGGGAAAATGCTTGCATTTTCCGACTGTCAACTGGCGAAGGCGAAATTCGACTCTCCTCAGTCCCCTCCCCTCCGCACTTCGCACTCCCAAAAATAACAAAACGAGAAGTGCAATCTACGAAGGACCCAACGCTCAAAGGAGCAGGAGGAGGAGGAGGAGCAGGAGGAGGAGGAGCAGGAGAAGCAGAACAAGGAACTGGACGGTCAGTAAAAGCATTATCAAGCTGAAGATGGCGCCATTTGTTTTGGCTTGCCAATCGCTGTAAAACTCAAAATAAGAGGAGGATTCCAACAAAAAATGAAATAAATGTATATATATATATATATCTGCACCACATCCCGCTTATTGACACAAATGTTTTAAAAGTATGTGTGATTTGTTCTCGAAAACAAAAACATTTCATTCACTCGCTCATTAAATAAATGCACTGCGGAAAATGATCAGAGTAAAAAACTTTAGTTTGACGAATATTAGGAGATTTTTTCCATATATCCTATTTTTTTTATTCACCATCTCTTTATGATTTTCTTTTAAACAAATTATCTAAAGTAAAATAAATGAAGGTTAATATGAATCTAATTAAAAGGAAAATAATAGATAATAAAAGTAATTGATAGTAAATTAAAGAATCATTAAATTAAAAAGAATGTACAGACATGTTTCTGGACAATACATTATTTATAATATGTTATTTCATATTAAAGTTGGACTTTTTTTGAAGTATAATTAGTAGAAGTAGTATATTAAGATTAAGTTGAAATTTATTTACAATTAAACTTTTGCAATTGAAACATCGCACAGAATACTTGTTAAATATTTTCCAGTGAGTTAAAATCCAAAATTTAACAATA
>JAJJHY010004047.1:3062498-3076326 GCA_021224005.1 Drosophila setifemur
TAAAATAATTTTTGTTGCAGTGCATGTTATTGAATATATGTTATATTTACAACATTGCAATAAATTAAAGAATACTTGCACCCTTTATACGCAAAAAATATATATATATTTAATGAAATATTGCAATAAATGGAATACTACATAAGTACATATGGGCAATGTGCATAAACAGTATATTAAAACAACTACTAGAAATAATTATTAATAAGGCAATAAACCATAAATATAATTACCAAAACGCTTAATAACAATTCGAAGGCATTTTTCACCGATTTATTTATGTATTCTCCTGCTATTTCCCTATTTCATGTTACCCTTTTCCACTACCTTTCAAAAGTTTTCCATTCACTTCCAAATTTTCCTTTGTGCGGTTCCTCTGAACTGAGAAAAAGATCTAACAGACATGTGGAGGCTCGAAAGCCGAGATTGGAAACCTTTTTGGCCATAGAAATAACAGGCACATTCGACCGACTCCTTAAATACCAAATATAAAGTTGTGTCTTTCAATTATCAATCGAATTGACGAGCTTGTACCCAAGAAACACTACCATGTTGCTGGTTCCGAGGGTTAAAGAGCTCTCCGGTTCTCATTTGTATGCGATGTGCGTGGGTCGAGCTGCTTGTTGCTCTCCATCCGACACCGCACAACACATCTTTTGTATATAGTACTTAAATATAAATATATATATATATAGATAGCTGGGTGGTGTGTCCCCTGGGGCCATTCCTGGATATGGCCCCAGTGCGATTATTGTTATTTCTGGGGATTGTTTTCCCACCTGCCCCGAGTTGAAGGAGGAGTTTTTTCGGCTCGATATCTGTGTTAATTACGCATACGCCGTGTGGTCCACACCAAAGTTGTCGCTGCTGCCGCTCATTAAAGCCGCCCAAACTGTAGCGTACTGGATCAGCAGTGGCATTGACTGAGCAGAAGGGGCAGCAGGGGCAACAGAGGGGGCAGCAGAGGGGGCACAAGGGGCAGAGCCGGGTGTTGCAGGCCAAAAAGCAATTAAACTGCAACGGCCAGTGGCCAGTGGCAATTTTGACCAAATTCGCACGCTGCACGTTGCACATGGGCATGGCTTTCAGTTTCAGTTTCAGTTTGGGTTTGGATTTCAGTTTGGGTCCGCCTTCGGAGCTGGGTGCGGGCTTTCGGAGCTTCAGGCTTGGCTCTGGGTCTGGGTCTGAGTTTGGTTCGGTTCGGGATCGGGCTGGGGCTGGTGGCTGGTGGCTCGTTTCAGGCAATTAAGCACTTCTGGCCCACAAATCCGTAAACAAGCGATGGCCCGGAGATGTGACCCCTTGTATTCCTGGCCATCATCATCGTTGTTGTTGTCTTCGCTGCGAAACAAATGGGTTTTCGGTTGAGCACTCTAAGTTATTGCCTCTGCAATCGTTAAGTTTTGTAATTAAACAAATTTCGAAACTAATAAAAGTTGCTAGTTTTCTTTTTTCGTTTTTAAATTTATTTAAGCCGCTTATCAATTATGTCAATTGGCTGGCCTTTTGCCTCTTGCTCTTATCAAAGTGATATTGGCCGTGCAATCGCATTAATTTCCACAAACAACAACAAAAAAAATGCTATTTACATTATTTATTATTTATATGTGTAGTACAGGGAATTCATTAAATTGTTGGCCAAAATGCATGGGCTTAAGGGCTCAGCGAATTCAATTCTGGTGTAAAGTCGGTGAAATTATGTAAGATTAAAGCTATATATATTTGTAAATTCATCAAAGAAATGCTTCATTATTTAGTCATCAAATTCGGGTAAACGGAAGTGACATTTATATTGAATATTATCCCTCTACAAATTATAATTGTTGTGTTCAATAATAAAAAGCACTGCAAAATATAAAATATTTCATATATAAACTTATAAATTAGTTACAATTAAATGCAAATTAAAACACCTTCTAAAGTAACTATAACTAAAGTAACTATATAAGTAAGCAAATAAATATATATTGAATGTATTTCGAAGACCCCACCAATATGTATCTGTATCTGAAAGAGCTCCCCATCCCCCATTTGTTAATGGCATACCCGGCTTCACTAAATCTGGCCGACTTCCCCAGTGGAAAGGCCTAAAAATATATATATAATAAAAAAAAAACAGAAACGCAAAACGAAAAGCAAAAAGCCAACTGGCCAAAGGCAAACTTGGCAACTTGGACTTGGCAAGAGGGCCAGTGTTTGGCTTGCAACTAAAGTGGTGGCCACTGATGCTGATGCTGATGATGTTGTTGTTGTTGCAGTTGCAGTGGCAAGTGTGCGTCGCGTCGCTTCCAGGCCACTTCACTTTATTTACCGTCACGCTTAGTGCGAAAGTCGAGCGAAAACAAAGCCAAAGGCATTGGCTCCACTTCCATCGCCATCTCCATCGCCATCGCCATCCACAGCTCCATCCACAGCTCCTTATTTTTATGGCCGGTTTATTGAAAGGCCGCCAAGCCAAGCAGCAGCCATCCAGGAACGTGCAACCTGCAACATACACCGTGCCACCTGCANCTCGTCATGCTGATAAAGAATATATATACTTTGTGGGGTCTGCCACGCCTCCTTCTGCCTGTTACATACATTTGCACAAACTTAATATACCCTTTACCCTTTGGGTACAGGGTCTAATAAAAAAACAGAAACGCAAAACGAAAAGCAAAAAGCCAACTGGCCAAAGGCAAACTTGGCAACTTGGACTTGGCAAGAGGGCCAGTGTTTGGCTTGCAACTAAAGTGGTGGCCACCGATGCTGATGCTGATGATGTTGTTGTTGTTGCAGTTGCAGTTGCAGTGGCAGTGGCAAGTGTGCGTCGCGTCGCTTCCAGGCCACTTCACTTTATTTACCGTCACGCTTAGTGCGAAAGTCGAGCGAAAACAAAGCCAAAGGCATTGGCTCCACTTCCATCGCCATCTCCATCGCCATCCACAGCTCCTTATTTTTATGGCCGGTTTATTGAAAGGCCGCCAAGCCAAGCAGCAGCCATCCAGGAACGTGCAACCTGCAACATACACCGTGCCACCTGCAACACTTGCTGCTAAAGAGCATGAAGTTGCGTAATAATCACCGGTATGATGATGATGATGATGATGACGATGGTCAATGGCCAATAGCCAATGGCCAACTAGGGAATCCAGCCACCTAATGAGGAGGCGGAGCTGGGGGCAAACTACTTCCCACTTGACCAACGCCGGTCCGGAGAGGAAGTGCCCAAGCACGCGGAAGGAGCAGATGAGGAGGAGCAGGAGCAGGAGCAGGAGGAGGTGTGGTAATCCGTAGAGCACTAAAAGCATTGAAAGCGCACAAATTTATTGGCGCAACTTGAGCGGAAAGGTGCGAACCCAGACATGGGGGAGTTTTTAGAAAAATAGAAATCCGCAAATCCGGAGGATAGGGAGGATAGGGAGGAGATTGTGGCGGCAAAGATTGCAGTTGACTTGAAGTTGCTCCTTAAATTACGTGGCGTGGCGTCGCTCTTAAATCCATCATTAACATATATATATAACAACTTCTGGAAGGGAATAATAAAATTAAATAATTGCAAAGATTGCAGATTTTGCCGCTTTATTTACGTTGCCCCTCAGAAGTTGCCCCTCAAATAACAAAGTTTTTCTTTTAGAGCGATTTTGCCAAAATACTATTCAATTGAAGTTCGGTAAATGCTGAGCACGCAATTAATTGCAACTTTTTAGCCAACTTAAATACCAACATTGGAAAACCTCTTCAATTAACAAATTGTAAATACGATTTAAATAAGTTGATTGGTAAGAGTTCTCTTATCTAAAAACATCAATTAATTTGAGCTAGGAAATAATTATTTTTATGTTAAATAAAAAGAAAATATAGATTCGTTTATGTTTTGGTTAGGAACATGGTCCAAGATGGTAAAATTTATTAAATGGTACACATATTTTTTAATGAATCCCAAAATAAATATATTTTGGCTCCAAAAATGAAGTATATTCTGCCACAATATACATTTAATTCATATTAAAGTTGGAAATAAAAACGCACTCTATATATATATGAATAAAGACATTATATATTGCTGACGACACTGCAATCCTATCTTATAAAAAAGTATAAATAAACACTCCTAACCACCAAAAAACTAAGAACTTATTTAGAGACCTCTTCTAAAACGTTGAATGAAAATAGTTAGATTAAGATTTTCAAATATATTGTTCATCTGTGGACATTTAGAAGATTCAATAACAGAGCCAAGCAGAGAAATTCCTATTTAAACTTATTTTAAAATCAAGAAATTTCAAATGTATTAAACTCCATTAACAACTTTTCATTCCCTGCATTTAGCCAACATTTAAACACCACTCCAAAGCGCGCCAAAAACGGAATGTGGCGGCATTGCCAGCCATGATTGAATTTCCATTGTTTACAAACAACCGAGAGCTTTGACCGGCAAGTGCAGTTATCTTTCTCTCCCTACTTCACTCTCTCCCCTTATCTTTCACACGTTTTATCAGAAGGAGAGAGAAGAGAGAGTGGCAAAGAGAGCAGAGGACGGAGAGCAGAGATGGAAAGGAGAGCGCCTGCGCGTCAACTGTCAGAATTGCAGTCGAAAATGTAAACGAAAATTGAGGCGAAAGCGGAATAGTCGAAAAACTAACATCGCATCATCTGGCAGGCGGCAAAGAGTAAAAAGCAAGGAAAGCAGACAGCAGAAACCAAAAATCCAAAATCAAAATCAAAAAAACCTAAATCAAAAGCGAAACCGAACGAAGAAAGGAGAACGAGACCACGAAAATAGAAAGACAACGCAAATAACGAAGGAAAAGCTTGGGCGAGAATTCTGCTTCCAAAAGAGAAAAGTTCTCCGTGCCGTGCGAATCGCTTGGCTCTGTTTTTCTCGTCGTAAGTTGAATGGAAATTTTGGAAAACTTTTGAAAAAACCCCTTCGAAAAACGTTGCGTAGTGTTATGAAATCGTCGCCGCGTGCGTGAGTGCTAAAAAGGTGCTGGAATTCGCAAGAAAAACCACTGGAAAAACCCACCCACACGGGAATTGCAAGCAATAGAATAGAGGAGACACATCCAGAAGAATCTACTGCCCCAGGTACTTGTTCATTTTGTTGTTGTTTTAACTGGATTTTTATCCATCCAAATGAGTCATGTTGCTGGTGTTGTTGTTGTTGTTGTTTCGCGCTGGTGGTGCTAATGTTCATGGGCATATTTTTAGAGCCACCTCCCCACGTTACGGTGCCGGGGGGGGCCCTTGATAGATCGATATGTGTGCTATATGTTATTAGGCACACACGACTGCCACTGGCACAACTAGCAGGGGGCGTCATGTGATTTTTCCTATTTTGTTTGCCGGCACTGAAAGCAAGAACAACGAGAAACAAACAACAAAACACAAACAACAACAACAGCAGCAGTCCAACACAAACACAAGCACAAACTTGTTTTCTGCAATTACGCAGCAAAAAGCAACCGGAGAAACAACAAAAGCAACAAAGGCAGCAAAAAAAAACACGATAAATTAGCTTAATCAGCAGTCAGTGGCGCAGGCGAAAAATATTTCCCAGGGGCGGGTGGGGGCGAAATTTTTAATTCAATTCATTTATCGTTTCATATATGTATGCTCTGCTTTTTTGGGCTTAAGGTTGTTAACCCAAGAAACCCCCCAAGCCGACGCCTCTGCCCTTGCTGAAACTGCACGCAGGCATAAAAAAGAGTGTTGCCTACTTTCAGGCAGCGTGTGTAATTGATGTTTTAAGTCATTCTTTTGCACTAAATTTAATTAAAATGTGTATTAAATATATTCATCTGGTTGTTAGAGGATTAAAAAATTATTTATTTTTAATTATCTATTTCAAAATGCTTTGCCTATTAGGTCCATTTTAAATATATTTAAAATGCAATATTGTATAGATAGATAAGCAAACAAAATTGATCTAGGATAATTTATTTTGTTTACTTTAATTTCAATCAGAGTTCAAAACTCACCAAGAATATTTTTTAATTAATAACATAAGTTAATAAGTAAAATATGTTAAAAATATATTTTAACATTTCCTGGATATCCTGAAAACCACATTTTGATCCCAAAATTCTCCCCCAAATTGCATTTGTATAAATTGTTGCCCCTGCTTGCCATCTCACTCACACACACACCTGCATTTTTAGTTGGCCCACACACACACACACGCACACACCCTTTGTTAAGTTGGCAATGAGAAACTTGCGCCGTTTAACCAACACCTTGCAATACCGCCATTTAACAAGCAGAACATCTAACACAGTTCCAGTTGCTCCAATCGCTGCAATTCGAAGGAGCCACTCCAATCCCGGCGAGCATTCACAGCTGATCCAAACTCGTGGCCCGAATTCCAAGGGAAGGAGCAGCTACAGCCACAGCCAGAAGCAACCAAAGCCAAAGCCAATCTTCTCCTATGCCAGTTTAGGCAAAATGCCGGCCACGCCCAAAGAAGATGCTCAGATGTCCCAGGAGCCGCACAAGTCCTTCGAGAGGGACTTTTGCGACCTGTCACTGTGCACCCAAGTAAGTACACTGAGCGGAAAACAATAATACACCTCGCAGACTAAAAACAATATTAAGCTTACTTGGAACATTGTTTAAAATAATAGTTAAGATTTGTGAAATTTTGTAGCAGAGATTTCTTAGTACTTTTGAAAGTAATTAATAATTACATTTTGCTAAAATAATTAAATATATTTCAGAATTGTTCAATACGATTTTTTTACATTTTTTAAAGTTTTTAAAATGAGTTTAGGCAACTCTCTTAAATATATAAATTCCACTTTCATGAGATTAAACAAACATTACAATATATTAATGAGAAAAATCCAAAAATCAAAGACTAAAATCTACCTGTATTTAATTTATACTTTACCAATAATTTTTTATTTATTAAAAAAAAAAAAAAAAACACCCCGCAAGTTTCGTATTCCGGTGCAGAAAACTGCTGATGGAGCTGAGACAGCAGCATATCAATCAGTTGCAGCAAAACTCATTAAACTTGTGCCATTTGTGTCAGTCAAAGGAGGTTGCCAGGACTCCCCCTCCCCCTCCCCCTTCCTTTCCACCCGCACTGCACACCCTTGGCAAACGTCGCCATTCCCTCCTAGATCTTGGCTTCGATATTATTGTGTTTGTTCTAAGCACTTTGATTGCTTTGCCTGCACTGCCGCCACTGCACTGCACTGCGTTCTCGATTTCACCCACATTCCCCGACTTCCATACCCCTTTTCCAGTTTTCCAGTTTTCCAGTTTCCCAACTTTAATATGCGAAAATAGCGTGTGCGTGCATGGGTGTGCATGTGTGCTTGGGCGGCGGATGAACTTATACTTATTAACTTTCCCGTACTTTCCACTCCCTTCCAGTGCGACATGAACGACTCGGCACCGAATACTCCAGGTCCCAGTTCGGCTTCCACGCAGCCCAAAAAGTATTACCGCCATGCGGCCCATAGGTGAGTCCAATTCCAAATCGGGGATATATATTAACGGGAAAATAATATATATTAATGTGGTAAAAACTTATACAAAAGAGAAGGATTCGCAATCGAAAGAGTAGCAATTCTATATATAATAAATTGATTACTTAAATTAGAGTTTCTCACTCTATGCTTCCTTTGCTTATACTTAAATCTTCCCCCTTAAACGCCACCCAATTCTCTCCGTGTAAGCCGTATTTCCGCACAAATACAGGAGAGTTTTCAGTAAAAACAAAAAACAGAAATAAAATATAAAGAGAAGCGGACAAAGAGAGTCCACCAACCGCCGCCCACGGTCAATGCCAAGTGCGAGCGGTATTCAGGGGTCTCTTATCAAGCGTCTTATCTCGCAGCGAAAACAAAAACAAATCTAAAAACAGCGACTAGCTAGTTAATCCACACGAAACGGGGACGTTTGCCTGACAACCTGATGTTGATAGTGCCGGCTTATAAGTCTGGCCTAAAGGAATGGGTATATAAGGCTGGTCATTCGATATGTCTAAACTAAAAATGTGTGTATTTATAACTTAACAACTTACAGTTTAGACCACAATCGGGGTAAGGGAGGTAATAGTGGGAGCCTAAAATAATCTGGGTGAAATGGTATTTTATTATTGATACTATTTTTTATCCAAAAGAAAATTATTTAAAAAAAGACATTATTTAATATTGCATATTTGGAGTAGCCTCCAAATGATCGAAAACTATACAAATTCTAATATTCAAAAAACATGTTAAAATTATAAATATAAAATCAATTTTTCATGGGAATTTGGTGAATATACATTTAGTTTTTATATGTGATAAAGCATAAAATAAAAAAAAATAGATCACAGAAATACAGTGTTCAAGCAAAACTTTACTTTCGCATTCAATAATTTATTTCCTATTTAATAATTAGTACTATTAATTAAGAATTTCCTGATTCTGTGTCTGGCAGGGTTCATAAATTTTTTGCTGTAATTCCAGGGTATATTTAGATCTTTAACTTCCATTCAGCGGGCATCTCTCACTTATTTTTGCCATGTTTTCTTTTTGCTGATTACAATATTTAGTGACGCTGCCCATTATCACCCGGTTTTGGAGGGGCCTTGTAAAGTGGAGGGGTTGGGCGTTGGGTGTGGGCTGTGGGGGTTTGTGGGGTTTGAGTTAAGGGGGGAGAGGGGGCAAGACAAGACACCGCCTGAATTGCTTGTTAGGCGCAAAATGCATGTGAGTGGGCACTTCGAGAGTGTCAACTGCAACTGTGCGTTTATCTCTTTGGATGTGAATGTACATATTGACATTGAGGCGTTGCAAAGTGCAAGCTTGCAGCTCACAAGATGGTTACTGGGTACTGGGTAATGGGTGGGGTATACCCGACCAGCCTATACCCTAATCTCGAACTGGCCACGATCCGCAAAAGGTGCTAAATGAGTGGGCTGCAAAATAGAAGGCTGACAGACAGACTGAAACTGAGCTGAGCACTCTATTTATACAAACCCAGTTGGGAGCGATCGATAGCGATCCCCCGCTGCCCATCTACCCAAATAGGGCGAAATTTATAGACCAAGTTTATTAATGATAAATAAGCGGCAGATTCATATGCACATATATGAAATACGAGCATTAACACGCGGACAAAAATATGCAAATGGCTGATGAAATATTCATGAAATATGAAAACTGCTCGACGCGCCCGTTCACATTATAATTGGACTCATAATTAATGCACGCATGTCGAGGTATCTGTATCTGTATCTGTATCTATTTCGGTATCGGTATCCGTATCAGAGCCGTGTCAGAGGTGTCGCAGGATTTGCATATCAAGGCAGCAAACAAACAAACCAAAAAAAAAAATAGACAAAGTCTGGAAATTTATGGGCTGTCAAAGTCTCTAGCGAATCGAGAGTGTTCGTTCGATCGCTAATCTACTTTTGGAAAACATATCAAACGCACGGGAAAAAATTCCACTTAGCCAAGTTGCGAACCCCCACGCACGCCTACACGGAGAGAAATGTGTATGTTTTGGGTGTACATTTATGGGTTTTTGAAAAATATTAACAGAAACATATTCGATTCATTTTAATTTGTCATGAAATACACTGGAATTAGAATTACATTTTTTTGGTTTGTTTAAATATTTTCAAAAGGTTTTGTTTGGAATTGTAAAAGTCTTTCATTTCGTTTGTCAATTTTGGGAAAATTCTGAAGAAACTTCTGTATATTTTTTGGATTTTCTCTCTGTGCATGCATCTCATGGTAACTTGTTGCCTGCTGGGGGCGTGGGCCGCCTTGCCATAAATAGTTGGTATGTGCCACATAACTAGGCACAGTTGAGGTCAACCAAATAGCAAGGGCCTAGAAAGTTGCAAGGGCTCGTCAAAAATATACCAATTAATTTCAATTTATTCAGAAAGTTTTTAAAATTTCTGATAAAAAAAAAACCGCTATAAAGCTCTTCTAAATTTTATTAAATAATAATTAAATAAATAATTCCCTCAAATAAATGGAAATAAATTCCCCAAAAAATTCCATTCCATTGCTACTTTGCTTACCTTGCGTGTGTGTGCGTGTGTGTTTCGAGTTGTTTTTGTTTAGTTATGTGTAAGTGTGTGTGCATAATTTCATTTATTCGCCGCTTTCCAAGCATTTTCAGACTGACACACTAAAATTTCCATGCGCACAAGTGGGAGTACTTATTGTTGTTGTTTGTTGTTTGGCTTTATGTTTATGTTTTTGTTGTTGTTTTCCTTTTTGTTTGGAGTGAGCTATTTTCGATTTGGCAGGCAGGGCGTGAAGATAAAACAGAAAGTTAGAGGAACGGAGGGGGTGGGGAGGGGTTAAGTAGGAGCAGGAGAGAGCAAGAGCCGGGGAGAGAGCGTGACGTACCCTTGATACCCATTATTAAAGCTGAACAATAGCTGCTCATTGTTAAGTAATTATTACAAAGTTAAACAATTCGCTTTCTATTTCTTCGAAGGTATTATTTTGTTTTGCGTATAATCTCGAGTGATCTTTAAATAAAATGATCATGCTTAGAGTGGGTGATGGGTAGCAAAATAGAGTTGAAAGCAGAAAAAAAACACANCCGAGCCGAGTCTGGAAATTTATGGGCTGTCAAAGTCTCTAGCGAATCGAGAGCGTTCGTTCGATCGCTAATCTACTTTTGGAAAACATATCAAACGCACGGGAAAAAATTCCACTTAGCCAAGTTGCGAACCCCCACGCACGCCTACACGGAGAGAAATGTGTATGTTTTGAGTGTACATTTATGGGTTTTTGAAATAATAACAAAAACATATTTTGTACATTTTGATTTGTTGTGATATACACTGGAATTATATTGGATTGTAAATTTTCTTCAAATTCTCATAAAATTGTTGTATATTTTTGGATTTTCTCTCTGTGCATACATCTCATGGTAACTTGTTGCCTGCTGGGGGCGTGGGCCGCCTTGCCATAAATAGTTGGTATGTGCCACATAACTAGGCACAGTTGAGGTCAACCAAATAGCAAGGGCCAACAAAGTTGCAAGGGCTCGTCAAAAATATACCAATTAATTTCAATTTATTCAGAAAGTTTTTAAAATTTCTGATAAAAAAAAACCGCTATAAAGCCTTCTAAATTTTATTAAATAATAATTAAATAAATAATTCCCTCAAATAAATGGAAATAAATTCCCCAAAAAAATTCCATTCCATTGCTACTTTGCTCACCTTGCGTGTGTGTGCGTGTGTGTTTCGAGTTGTTTTTGTTTAGTTATGTGTAAGTGTGTGTGCATAATTTCATTTCTTCGCCGCTTTCCAAGCATTTTCAGACTGACACACTAAAATTTCCATGCGCACAAGTGGGAGTACTTATTGTTGTTGTTTGTTGTTTGGCTTTATGTTTATGTTTTTGTTGTTGTTGTTTTCCTTTTTGTTTGGAGTGAGCTATTTTCGATTTGGCAGGCAGGGCGTGAAGATAAAACAGAAAGTTAGTGGAACGGAGGGGGTGGGGAGGGGTTAAGTAGGAGCAGGAGAGAGCAAGAGCCGGGGAGAGAGCGTGACGTACCCTTGATACCCATTATTAAAGCTGAACAATAGCTGCTCATTGTTAAGTAATTATTACAAAGTTAAACAATTCGCTTTCTATTTCTTCGAAGGTATTATTTTGTTTTGTGCATAATCTTGGGTGATCTTTAAATAAAATGATCATGCTTAGAGTGGGTGATGGGTAGCAAAATAGAGTTGAAAGCAGAAAAAAAACACACATTTTGTGTTTATTGCATAAAAGGCATCAAAACAACAGCGGCACCAACTAAAACAGAAAAACAAAAATAAAAATAAAGTGTAAAAAAAAAATAGTCGACGTTGACATGTACAAAAGCAACAACAAAAACAACAACAACAACACCTAGACCCAAAGAGTGCCAAGCTTTCCAACGCAGAGCGGGAGAGCGGAAGAGAGGGAGAGAGCTGAGGAGAGAGAGAGCGTGCGCCAGCAGCTTTGCTCTCGCTGTCTAGCGACGCTCTGCCGGCGCGCTGCTTCCTTCCTTGATTTCCACATTGCACTTTCAGTTGAAATTCGAACGTTGACCGAAATTGTTGCCTTTCTCGAAGCGAGGAAAATTCAAATCCACCAGCGAGCTCGGTTTTTCCTTTTTTGTTTTCCTTTTTGTTTGTTTCCCCCCTCACCTTGATTCAATCGAAATCCGTTGGTGAAAACTCCAGACAACACAGAGAGAGAGAGAGAGATATAAAGAGCGGCAAAGAACACACGCTCTCTGCCACGAGATCATTCCAGGCCCAAGCGCCACTTAGTTGCGGATCGCAAAATTTCGGTGACGTCGCCGAACAGCTGATAAGATATTTATCGCGATCGCTGCTCCCCACCTACCTCCCTCGCTCCTGAAACTCTTGCTCTCCTTGGACGCGAACCTATTTTATCAGCAGCGACGCGGCGCAGCATTTGTGGGCTTGTTATCCGGCAAAGCGCCAAGATGCCAACACCAACGCAACAGCAGCAGCAGTTGAAGCCGCAGAAGCTGCAGCAGAAACATTCCAGTCCCAGTCCCACTCCCAGTCCTAGTTCCAGCCCCAGTCCCAATTCCAATTCCAATCTCTCCACACGGGAAAGGGAGCGCACGCAAACGATCGGGGAAACGGACATGGACCAATCAGTACTCAACGGTCTGACAGCCGGAATAGATGGAGCCGGACTTTATCACGGTCACAAGCGCGAGCTGAATCACAGGTGAGATCCGATCTCCACTAGAATCTGCGGGGGTCTCTAGAAGAATCAGAAATACAGCAGTTGAAAAACAATCTCAAATCGCATTTTCTAGAGAAATTCATAGGGGACAATAATTTGACATTTGAGCACCTGAAAATATTTCCAGGTCATATATTCCAGGCCAACTCGATTTTATATATATTTTTTTTATACTGGAAATACTGGGTCACAGTTTTAAATTAAAAAAAAAAATACCAAAAAAGGGTCAATGTCAAAGAATTAAAACTATCTCAGATCATGTTTTCTTGTAAATAATAGTAATTAATAACAAAAACTAAGACAAATCAAAAGGGGTTCAATCTCACCTGCACTGGGAAAATAATTGGTTTCCAAATCAGTTGGCTTACAAATTCCAGTAAGAAAAGAAAAACCTTACAAAGCAAAAATATACAAAGCGGCAAAAAACATGTTCTCAAATATCAAGTATACGTCATGTCTAGAGTAAAGCGTTATATCGCTGTACAACGAAGAATCGGACAAACATTATTGTTTGTTTCTATATTGAATTACAAATGTTTGTTAGTTTTGTTAGTTTCGAAATATAATAGCAAACATTGAATATATTATTCCGATGTAAATGAGGATTATTCAATGGTGATATTGATACACACCAAAAGATAGGAGTATTATCACCACATTCCTTTTGATTTACAACCCAATTACATCATCACCCAGTAGCTTCCTTTTCTGCCGTTCTAATCTTGATTGTACCATGCACTCTTATCACCCGCTCTGACTCACCTGGGCTTGGGATTAGCACAGGTATGCACGCATATATATATATATACATATATCGCATGGCGAATATATTAGCATGTCCATAACCCAGAGAAAAGTATACCGATGGAAGCTTCTTATCTGCTCTTGACCTTTGCCATCTGTCTGGGGGAATAGTTTTTGGTAAAGACTTCTTCTTATCTCTACTTCCTGAGATATAGAAAAATCGAAAAAGGGGGCAGGTAAGAGGGCGGGACCCAATTGCTGTTTACAGTTATGAGCATGCCCTTGGCCATGTCACATAAACACACGAATTTCCCCCATTTCCCTGGCAAGCTGCCTAATTGCTGTAGCTTTTCCCCAGACCCCCCCCTCGTGTC
>JAJJHY010004047.1:3076337-3087461 GCA_021224005.1 Drosophila setifemur
CGTAGCCGCCCCTGGCCAGCCCACCGTTCGATCAATTAATTTCTGTTTATTTGATTTCTTCGCTTGTGAGTCAATTAATGCAAATTTCTGGCTGTCAACGCGACATTTGCTTTAATGAGTCCTCGCCAGCTAATCTCCGCTTGCAATCAGAACAGATTAGCTAGCCCACCCCATTTCCTTGATGCATCGCCCCCTGGTTTCGCCTCTGTCCCCGCCTCTGCCTTCAATCGTCACCCCATACCCAACCCCATTGTAATTTCTCAATCATCATTGAGCTAAATTGGCATATTTATGCTTCATGGCGAACGCCCCAAAGGCGAAGGTTTCCCAAGGCTGTCTGCAAAAAAAGCAAGCATCAGGGTGTGTTCTTGGATGTGGCATAAAAAGGTTCCATATATGGTGCATATCCTACATCTTCCTATCTTGAGCAGAAATAATCCTTCACTCCTCCGATCTTTATATCAATATTAAAGGTTTATAGGCAATAAACATACATTGTTGATAAATCTTGCAACATAATTATAAATAAAACTATTTATTTGTTCAGAATTCGTGTAGTTCAGAATATGTTATTCCTTATTTCGTGATTTTGATTAAAATTAAACCAATATTAATACACCAAATAATTATATATAATTCCAAAAAAACAAATCATATTCTGTGATATATTTATTTAATTTGATTTTAATTGATCAGAAAGTTGTGTTTATGAAATGTTAATGGACTCAAACATTAATTAAGATTAAAATATTAAGATTAAACGTTAAATCAATATTAATATGCCAAATAATTATATATAAATACAAGAAAAAAATCACATATTCATTAGTGATATATTTATTTAATGCTGATTGTTTCTGAAATGTTAATGCTTTTATTGTTTAATAGAAACATTTTGGAGTTGAAGAAGAATCATCCCATTTAATGAAATATGGTTTTCAGTGTGGGGCTTAATTCAGATGCAGCTACGTGACCTGCACCCGCCCACCTTTTGACCCATTCTGCCCCCTTGTGCCCCGCCTGTCCAACGCTTTTTAACGCTTTCAAATGCAAACAATGTCGCCTCTTACTCACTCTCTCCTCCTGCGTTTTTTTCTCCAGCGAGACTTTGTACCTGTCGCAACTTCACCTTTGCTGGCTTCCCATGATTGTCTTAAATCAGACATGTCCCCACTTCCTCCCCCCTTTTCCCCCAGTTGTTCCCCTCAGCTTTTCCTCTGGTTTTCCCTTGGCTCGTTCTGTATCCTCGGCGGTGGTCACGTAGTTGGCAACTTTTATTGCGTAGCCGGAACCGGAAACGCCGCGAACATTCGCGAAAGCCAGCAAAAGGGGGCGTGGCCAATGGCAGAAACAGAAGCAGGATCAGAAGGCGGGAGCAGGAGCAGGAGCAGGAGCAAGGTTGGTCCTGCAACTGCAGCTGCAGGAAAAACTTTAATGCAATTTGCATTTCATTGAAATTCACATGCTAAATTTATTTTAATACGAGCTCGGTTTTTTTTTGCCCACATACGGACCACCAGATGCCACAGTGGAGGATTTTCCCCATTTAATTGTCGCAACTTTTTGGGCAAACATATTATTATTATTATTATTATTATTACTGTTCGCATTCAATGGCTAATTTATGCGCATTTTCCACACCGAAGCACCGGCAAACAGGCAAATAAAATTCCCAAAAAAAAAGATAACTAATTGGAATATTCTGCTCTTGGTTAATTTTTAAATTGTTCAACAAAGTGCAGAAATCAATGAAATTAAAGGCAATTGCAGATAATTCTAGGAAAGAATCGGTTCACATATATCCCGAGTAAACAAATAGATAAATAAGAATTCCACAAAGAAAATTGTATAAGGAATTGCAATTAAATTTGCATGGGAATATTTGCGCATTTGATTTGGACATTTACTTTATATATATATATATATTTGCTTCGATATCAACCTCCAACCACCTCCCACTGGGAGTCAAGGTCGGACCTGGTCCGACCCTGATTATGTTTTGATTGGTTTGGACTGACTAAATTATTTGATTAATGGGAAAGTGCCAGAAAATAAACCGAATTTGCGGCAAATGTCACATTGCAAATTGGAAAATCTATCCCAATTACTCTTGCATACATGCATACATAAATGTATCTGCGTGCTTTCTCGAACATTACAATACACACACACATATAGTATAAGGAAAGACATAGATATATATAAAATATATATGCATAATCCCTCCCCACATCGAGTGGCGCATTTTGTGGTCAATGTAGAATTTAATTTGGCATTTCATTCTCGATTATGTCGCGACTTTTGTTTATTGCTTTTATGCCAACCGACAGCCGATGATTAGAGGGCATCCTGTGCGTGTCCTTGGTGCTCGGAGCGAAGCGATTCGCCTTGGCATTGCATCATTGAAATGCAAATAACATGCTGCTTCTCCTCTTGCTCCTCCTCCTGCTCCTCCTCCTGCTCTTGCTCCTCCGCTAAGCGGTGGCAACGCGTGTGGCACGTGTCTCGGTTCGTGGCTATTCCTTTGAAGGATCTGCGCAGCCAAGTCTCATCTCATCTCATCTCCTTATCCTTATCCTTCTTCTCGGCTCCTGTTCAGGTGCAGATAGTTCTCAACTAGTTGACAGTTACGTGGCATTCAACACCGTCCAGGTTTTCGCTTCCACAATCTGGCCAAGATGCCATATGACAGGGCAGGCTACAGCTTTAATTTTCAAACGTTTTTGAGCAAACTATTTTAGGAAGATGGTTGCCATAATGTTAAATTATTTTGCTATAATTTAAAACTAGCTTAAAAACACGGAAATATCTTTTGAGATATATATTTCTTCTTCGAACTTTTGGTTCTAGTTTAAACAATAAAACTAGAATTAATTTGAAAGGGATTGGTTGACTTCCGGGCTTAAATCAAGCTCTTTTATGGAAATAATAATTATTGCTATATTGTTAATATATTTTACTATAAGCTTAAAAAAAATATATATATCTCTTCTTCGGCAAGCGTATAAATTTAATTTTCAAGGGATTGGTTGTTTTTCGTATTTTGGTGAAGCTCTTTTATGGAGTTAATAATTATTGCTATGATGTTTATATATATTTAACTATACTTATACTTTAAGCTTAAATAAAAGTATCTCTTTTTCGATTTATTAAAAAAGATCCAGCTTAAGCAAACGCACAACTTTAATTTTCAAAGAATTGTTTGTTTTTTGTGTTTACAAAATTAATTTCTCGCTTTTAGGAAGAGCATAAAAGAGCATATATATCTTCTGCGAGATATATATATATATATATTGGACACTTTTTGGGATTTTTAAAAATTTATATATCTTGGATTTAAATGGTTATATTATATATAATCATCATGGCAGACTTGTGCAACTAAAATCACTCAACCCTCTGCAATAGCTTGTAAATTTTTAAATTGCACAAGTTTGAGAATTGATTTTCAATTTCTCATATAGAACTGTATAGAGAAATCGCTTCTATATAGTTTTCCCAATTTCCTATCCAACTTGGTAGGCTGTGGATACAACGTTATAGCCTTCCAATCGCTTTTCGACTAGTCATAGGGCAACTTTTTGGTAGACACAACACTTTTTTCTTAAATATCCCTCGATTGGGAAGTGTGTCAGTCGAGAAATTTTCACTTCGATAAGTTGCTACTATGGAGTTGGACCAACCGGGGGACTGTTGTACGATGAAGACGAGGAAGTGCACCCCATGGCAGTACTGGCTGAGCAGTCTGCCCACCCACTCCAAGCCCGGCCTCTCGCTGCGGTATTACAAGCGCCAGTTGTTATTCCGGCCGGAGATGCCAACCGTCCCCATTCCACCGCCGGACGACGACGTGACGGTGGGGCTTAAGTTCAGGGCGACGCGCGGCAAGCTCCATCGCCTGTTGCGCCGCATCGACGAAGTGGGCATCATCGTGGAGCGATCCCAACAGAGGAGCGATCCCTTCCGCCCGATACCACGCGCCCAGCTCAAGAAGAAGATGTCGGCCAACAATCGAATCCTCGCAGAATTGCTGGGCTGGACGGAGGAAGAGACTGCCGCTGATATTGGCTGGCCACTGTTCCAAGGGCACTAATAAAAACTAATACCGCAAGCCTGCGGAACACCATGAATCTCTTTCATCTCTCCTCCGGGAATCGGATTAACCTAATTAAGTTCGTTTAGCATCAGCATCCCATTGGTTGCTTCCAGGAACGTGGGGTGCGCTTTGTCCCCCTAATTAGGCCCCCGCTTCACATGCCAAGCCGCCCTCAATCAATTATGGACGGACTGCCCGGCTCTGGTGCAGAACTGGGTGCCTGTTCCCAGTCCCCAATCCCCGACCTCCTCCTAATCCGCAACCCTTCGGCGGGCTGTCAAGGCCGCACGCGATCCAGAACCGGGCACCTCTATTGGCAATGCCCCCGGCAATGAAATTGAAAGTGTTTGTCAGGGCCTGGCTACCCCTGAAAAACTAAAAATAACAATTAGGTTTAATCGCACTCGGAATCGGATCGAAGTGGGGGATACCCTGGGAAATGTATTTCTGGTAAAAGAGAAGTTCTTCTTGGGTAATTCGTACTTAAACTCTTTTAAAATAAGTTTACGCTATGAAACTAGGTTCAATTGCAGTGAATCGAATTATAGGATACCCTGGAATTCATGGAAGAACCAGGGCAACCAGGTTTGTGGAGATACCAACAAAAACTGAAAGAGTAATGAGCTTAGTTGGACAAAACGGAGCATGGAGCAGGGCTGATCCCAGCTTAGTAAGAGCATTAAAATAGTCCCACGCATCATCATCATCATCATCGCCATCGCCAGATGAGAGACACCGAGCAACCCCAGCTGGGCAAACGAGTTCCAAATGTGTGTTTGGAACGCAGAATAGAGACCTCGTCAGAGTCAGCTCCAGTTTGTTTGGATTCCGTCTATTTTGTTTTTTGTTTAGGGGGCTCAGTTCGCATTTGCCTCGAGCACAGTCCGGGCCATTTTGCTCTCTCGGTTTCGCCTCTGCCAAGTCCCGCCAAGGATTCGACGTGCGGTGTGCTAAGATCCATCCGGTTCCTCCACTCAAATCCTCGAAAGCTGCTTCCTTCTGAGTGTGTGTGGTGTGGTGTTGTGTGTTGTGTTAGGGGTGTGTGTTTTTGTGTGTTTGTGTGACTGGCAATTAGGGCCTTAATTAGACGTAAACTCGTGTAGGAAGTGTACTGCGAATTGCTTTGCTAGCACTGCTCCAGACAGCCAACACTGGTCAACACGGTTCGGGGTCGGGGTCGGGTTTAAGGGAAAGGGAAATAGGGTTATTATTATAGGGTTTTTTGTGGTCAAAAATAGGTGACAATCTTAATTTTTTAATGTGAAGAGCAAAGGCTTTTAATGTATATTTAACTTGTGAAGTTTTGCATTAAAGTCTGTGAGCATTTCTTAATTAAAAAAAGAAAAGGTCTTTAAATGTTACCAATAATGTGTGTAAATAATTTTGAAGACTCTGAAATTCTGCAGATTTTTTTATGGGTATGGGTAAAGTATGTTAATAATTAAAAACTTTCATCTATGCAATTAAAAAAAAATTCACTTCAATATCTTTTTTCTAGAATTTAATACAATAATTCCCAGGATAAGTGAAGTATTTATTAAAAACAATATTTGCATATGTTGAAAAAGGGATTTAATTTCTAGAAGTTGTAAAAAGTGACTAAGGTATTAGTATTGGGGATTAAATGGAGGGTTAATACATATAATCTAAACTGATTATATTAGCTGTATTGTATTTTTGATATTTAAATTATACGAATCACAAATAAAAATCCCCTTGAATACAATTGAATTCTTCTAAAACTTAGATTAAAATGAACTTCAAATAGTTATAGACATCAACTAGAATTCAAAATTGATTTATTTGTGGTTAATGTTATTCCCGAATTCCGATTTCCTGCTGGCCAGTGTGAAGGCAACACATGGTCAGCTCTTGTGTCCACAAGTGTGTTGAGATGTGTGCGTGCAGAGACTATTTGGTTTTGTGGTTATGCTTATTAAGTCAATTATCGCCCAATTGCGCCGCCTGGGGACCGCATAGGTGACCGCTGACCGAAGGTCGGACGGAGGCTTTGGAGCCTGTTCAGGATGTTCCTCCTCTTCCACTCCACTCCCCGTCCACTCCCCGTCCTCTCCACTCCTGGCCACAACTCAATTGTTTTTGTTTGCCACTTTGATTTTAATTGGAGGCGAAACACCAAAAGGGCCCCCGAAAAACATTCCAACCGACGACCTTGTGGCTGNCACGACTTTAAATGTAACCAAAAAGGCTGTGAATATTTTTTAAGACTCTGAAGATTGTAGAAATTCTGCAGTTTTTAAACCAAAATTTTGTATGGGGAGAGTATGTTAAAAGTTAATAACTTTATCTTTGCAATAACAAAAAAATTGTCTAAAAAGATTTATTTTTTATAGTTTATTAAAATAATTATCAGGATAACATAAAATGATTAAAGTATTAATTGAACACCAGTTTTGCATATGATTGAAAAGGCATTTCCTTTCTAGAAGTTGTAGAAATTGCTTAATTATTAGTATTGGTGATTAAACGGAAGTGTTATTATATATAATCCATAATTTAAATATCGAAATACAATTAACCTAAAATAATCTAGGTTTATTGTATTTTAGATATTTTGAAATTATATGAACCACAAAAAATTCCCGTTCCAAGTGAATTCTTCTAAAACTCAGAAAAAAATTAACTTCAACTAGTTCCAGACATTAATTATAATCCCGAATTTATTTAATTGTGATAAATGTTATTCCCGAATTCCAATTTCCTGCTGGCTAGTGTAAAGGCAACACATGGTCAGCTCTTGTGTCCACAAATGTGTTGAGATGTGTGCGTGCAGAGACTATTTGGTTTTGTGGTTATGCTTATTAAGTCAATTATCGCCCAATTGCGCCGCCTGGGGACCGCATAGGTGACCGCTGACCGAAGGTCGGACGGAGGCTTTGGAGCCTGTTCAGGATGTTCCTCCTCTTCCACTCCACTCCCCGTCCACTCCCCGTCCTCTCCACTCCTGGCCACAACTCAATTGTTTTTGTTTGCCACTTTGATTTTAATTGGAGGCGAAACACCAAAAGGGCCCCCGAAAAACATTCCAACCGACGACCTTGTGGCTGAATTGATTCTCTGCCCAGGGGCAGGGGGTTGGGAAATGGGAAATGGGATTACCTTAGGGCTTGTGCTGCTGCTGCCGCTGCTGGGCGGTGAAAGTAAAGTGAAAGTGGACACACGGAACACACACAGCATAATTGAATTTAGGAAGCTCACTTATCAATTGAGAGCCGTGAGGATTGAAAGAGCTTAGTAGTCGCAACAATGATTGCCGGCGGTGATTGTTGATTGTGGATTGTTGATTGTTGATTCCAGATTCAAGATTCTCCTCGTAGATTCAAGATTCTTGATTATTCCGGCTCTTCAGCCTGATTAATAGTCGTGTGTGTGCTGGTACTTGAGCATGTCCAAGGCATTATACCGAGTGCCAATTAAATATATGCCAGGATGGCTTTTCCTTTTACTTTTCCTTTTCCTTTTACCTTATTTCATTTTAATTTAAACCTTGTATTTGTTTAATTCCTTGAATGTCATCTGCCGGCAGAGAAGGAAATCAAGAAAGTATATATTTTTGTTATTAGTTTAGTTTTACCATTTATATGTGAGAGTAACTTAAATATAATATATTTGGAAATTATTAAAGTACTTCCGAATTTATCTGCATTTATATCTTAGATTTTGTATACCTAATATTTGATTTAAATTTCAAATTGAAAAAGCTTGCAAAACATACCTTAAAAACTACAAATTATAAATATGAAAATTCCTTCTTTAAATAGTAAAATAATAAATAGTAAAATAACTTTACTTATATAGATATTTTTCTTCAATCAACCATCCCAAAAAAAACATAGACAATTTTATATATAACTTGATTCAAAGATTGATTCAAAGAACAGTTTCTCTATAAAAATGTTTATAGAGTTTAATAGTTTAATTTTGAATTATCCCATTTTACCCCAATTTACATTCTGCATAGAAATAGGTTTTAATTAATTTTAAATTTATTGCCCATCTATAAATATATTTGGCGGAAGTTTCATTGTTGATTGCCCAACTCAGCACTTTTTTTGCTGAAGATAATGGCGAATTATTATCGATTATTTACCAGTTGCCAGCACCTGAGTAGTAAATTTTGATAAACTTTGGGTTTGGTTTGGGGGTATTTAGCTGATTCCCGAGTCGTCGTCCCCCCAGATCACTTTTAGTTTCGCTGGGAGGTGAGTTGAAGCTGGCGGAATAATTGGATAATGGTTGCTTACTGGCACGTTTCAGCTGCACTACGTCAGCAGCTGGGTCTGGATGTGTCTCAATTGCCAACATCGCTCGTCACAATAATAGGAGGGGGGGCTAGTTTTCCCCTCCCCCCTTTTTTTTGTTGTGTTGCAAGTGCAAGTGCAAAAAATAGAACTGAAAGCAACCTGCTTTGCAGGGGGGGAGATTACGTAGCATGACGCATACGCAACGTTGGCCAGCTTAAGAGCTGGGAAATCGAGAGGGGGGAGTGGGGGGGGGAATGGAAAGGGGATTGGTAAAAGGACAACCAAATTGATAAACTCGCATTGGCATGATATGAATTTTGATTTTACAAGCGAGAGACCCATTTGGCCCTGGGCAATTGAGTGGGTGGTGGTGGGTCGTGGTGGGTCGTTTGGTGATTCCTTCCGGTGCTTCTGTGCTCCTTTAGTGAGTTATGGCCATTATGTGCTCCATGGGATGCAGCTGCAAGCGATTGCGTGAATCTAATCAACAGCAACAGTGGCTGTAGTTGTAGCTGTAGCTGTAGCTGTAGCTGTAGCTGTAGTTGTAGCTGTAGCTGTAGCAACTGCAACTGTGGCAGGCAAGGACATTGGACTCCACTTGACAATCCTTGACGGGCAGCAGACTAACTGGCATGGCCAACTTTTCCAAACGGGGGGGAAAAAAAAACATAACATAACAAAATAAACCCTAACGAAACGAGGCGATAAGCATTCGACCATAAATTTCCATTTTCGACAGCAAAATGGGGAAAATCGAAATAAAGAGAAAGGACTAAGGACTCTTCGCACTATTCCTTCGTATATATGTATATATTCTTATTTTTCGTTTGCACTCATTGCATATATAGTCAGTGTCGAGTTTGAAATGCATAATAATAACAACATTGCGGAGGAGGAGCACAACCAAAACCAGAAACAGAACAATTGCCTCAATGGCAACTGCGGGGCAATGGCAGAAGCATTTAGAAGCCATTTAGTAGTAGGTGGGGATGATGGTTGTGTCCGTGGCAGATCCGGGGGCAGTGGTCCCTCCGGCTGGACAGCTGGCAGTGACACTAAGCCCCCAGCAGGAGGAGCTGCATCCAAGGATGCTTCTGCTACTGCTGCCCTGTGGTTGCCACATCATCAGCAACACATCTGCAACAATATGCCGCAGAATGCGTAAGTTGGCATTTAATGCACTTAATGGATTTTCAATCAGAGTTTTAATTTTTTAATAAAATTAAAAAACTAAAATCAATTATAATAAGTTTCAAATTATTTTGGTAGATATATATACATTCTGTTCTATGTATTTTATTTCAATTACAAAACTCCAAACTAGGAAATATTCTTACTAAAAAATATATTTTAACCAACAAAAAAGGACAAAACCATATAATATATCGGAATATAATTACTTTTTAAACGGTTTAATTTATGCTTAATCAGGAAATAATTTTAATAATGATGAAAATATGCATTTCATTAATTTTAAAACCATTTCATGTTTGTATTTACTCAGCCACTACTCATTGAGTTAGGAAACCTTAAAAAAGAAGATTATTTTTGATTAACAAAAAATAATCAGAAATAGGAGATAAAGAAATTTTTTTAATGAAGCGATGAATTATTTGATTACAAATTAATCATTGTTTGCGGTCGCCAAAAAAATATCTCACTATCAGCCAGAGTCAATGAACCAAAAATATAAATATAAAAAAAAAACAGTTAACAAAGAGCAGGAAAATATTTATTAATTTAAATAGCGTATAGCATATAGCATAATATATGTAACATCGGAAGATGCACCCCGATGACCTCTGTGTTGGAAATGTTGTGGTGTAAACAAAATAAAACCCAAGGCAAAAACAGCAACAAAAACAAAAACATCGCCCAATCAGTTGACGCACTTGAAATTGAAATTGAAATTGAGAAATTCTACATATTGCGAAAACAGAAACAGAAACAGAAATTCGCGGTTTGTTATCAATGCAAATGAAAGGCAAACAACTTGCTCTCTCTCTGCGGGTTCGTGGAAAACTTGTGAATTTTCGCACATCCTCTGCACACACACATTGCTCATACGCCGCGTGGTGCGTGGCGAGGAAAACATTTTGGGCATTACTATACTATGCTATATTGAAGGGGTCGGTCACTATCTCTCCGTGCCGGGGCAATCAATATAATAACCATTCCCGATGCGATTGCCAGGAGATTTCCCGGGGCAAAGCGATTTACGGCCATCGCCATCGGAATAGGAATCGTCGGGGGTTTATTTTTAGCTAAGCGCAAAATCAGTCGCATTAATTCGAGGCGACTGACAATTAACCAATACAGGCGGCCGGGATTAGTGACATTTATGCATTTATTAGACTATTTTTAGCCATCGCAATCTCTAATTAATCAGATTGCTCACGGCGGAAATATTTCACATTCAGTTTCAGATTCAAGCTAAATTAGTTTTCTTTTCCTCAACGATTAAGTGTTGCATTCGGAATATATAAACCATTTAAATTTTCACAAAGTAGAAATAATAATTAATGGCCATCCCTTATTAGGCAGATGCATTTTGGGGGAAACTATATTCAAAATAATAAAGTTATTACAGATATCTTAATTAATAGTTGTATTATTTGATTTATCATATTTTAGCCAATGTTATAACCAATTATTTCGAAAATTATTAAATCAGACTACTAAATGTGGCAATCACAAAATAAATATAAATAAAAAAAGGTTACAAAATAATTATAGAAAAATATATATTATTTTGTTTTCAAA
>JAJJHY010004047.1:3087702-3098542 GCA_021224005.1 Drosophila setifemur
TTAGCCACTATTATCTCAAAATAATTGTTCTTTGTGGCAATAAAAACTATTTAAACTAGAATACAAAATAAATTTAAATCTATGATTGAATTAATCGGTTGACCTACTAAGATTTTATATTTGAGTTTGCAAATTCAGTGGGAATATTATTAATAATTTCTATGCTTGGTAAAGTAAAAATAATAAATTTTGTACGTTAAGATCAGGAGGCATTATAGCCAATTACGCAAAATTGTAGTTGGCCTTGAATTGCAAGGGCTGTTAAATTGGCAATGCAAAGTGGAAAAAAATTAATTATTGCGACGGAATTTAAGCACTGGAGTGCAGAGTTCCGAGTTTGTCTCAGATTTATGTATTCTGTTCGAATTTGGGTTAACATAAAAAAAACCATAAAAAAGAACAGAGCCCAAGAAAAATGGCCAAACGCCGAAAACAAAGCGGCAACAACCACAAATAAGATCAGCCAAAAGAGTCTGAGGAGCATGGATTGGGAGAAGGTTGAGAGGAGCGAGGAGCAAGGAGGAGCAAGGAGAAAGCCGAAAGGCACCCCAAAGAGGATGCAACTTTTTCGCTTATTTGGCAAACGTTCAAGTGAACCAAAAACCAGAACCAGAATTGCCAAAAGGGACACCAGAATAAATAAACGCACAGCATGGACACTAGAACACACACATCGCACATACATATATCCCAGATATATATATATATATATATCCTGAAATCTAGGGCATACAAAACTGTCCTGTCCCAATATTGAGAAAGCTGAAGCTGGGCTGGGGAATTTGGGGAACCAAAGAAGAGACGACACATTTAATGCTCTCTGAAGGGTTTGAGGTTCATAAATCCATTGATTAATGGCACTATTGATTCTGGAAAATTTAAAATGAAAAATATTTAAGGAAAATGTGGAAAAGGGGAAGCCACACAATCCATAAAAAAAGAGAAATGAAAATGAGATAAACAAGATTTAATCACCTTATAAATCTTGAATTGAAAATAATCAAAATAATTAAAACAAATACATATATTTAAATATAAAATAAAAACCCTTATGAACCCTTTCTAAATCTTTAACTAAAATTAATTTTAAATATTAAATAGAAAACCCCTATGACCCCATCCCTGACCCCTGGAGAAAACTTTTCGGAAAGAGTACATTTCGGAATGCCAAAATATTTTGTCCACGCTCGCGCTCTCCGCTAATGAGTTTTCCCACAAAAACTGGGCGTCTTGCTGGCTAAAGGGGCGTGGCCAGCTGGTAGCCAAAATATACAACAACAACGAAAAAGGCGTTCCCCATCGCCCACAACAAGTTTTCCTACACTAATTGCCGACCGCAGCAGTGTCGCTGCATTCGGACAAAGCCGCCGGAAAAGTGCCGGGAAAGTGGCGGAAAAGTTGAAAATTAAATGTCACACACTATTCACGCCACTGTTTTTTTGCATTTGCAAATCATTTGCACGCCATTCGATGAGCGGATAACCCCTTGACACCGATCCCAGATCGAACGATCTAGTGCTAAAATCGATGGTTGTTATTGAGATTCGTTCGACGTGAGGTCCGATTTCTAGAATATTATGGAACTATAGTGCATCATTACTTTGAATTGCATTATTTGCAAAGTACTTAAATGTATTTGTTAATATTTGATTGGGAAGTTCATGATTAGGAAGTGAGTATAGCTGAAATTGAGTACTAAAATTAATGATTTGATAGGAAGTTTATGATTTGGACGTGAATATAGCTGAAATAGTTATTATCCCAAAGTCAATTAAATAATAGTTATTTAAATATTTATTTTTTGGATAAATAAATCAATAATTCTTGGGACTTCCTTTTATTATTATTTTAATAAACTCTTTAAATGTAATTTTGTATCTTATAAGATGCATTTCTTCTATATACTTGAATATTGTAAAATTAAAATACGAGTATTGTGTTGTATCTTATATTCGATTTATAATTCAGAAATGAAGTAAGGAATATACTATTAATTTATAATTCTACGAATATTCCAAATAAAATCAAGGAGAAGCTTTTTTTATGCCATCAAAAATGGAGCTGGCAAATAGTTTTCCATCCAAGCCCGAGGATAGGCAATGGTCTTTCCTCTCCATCTCCAAGATTCTTTCACTTACTTTAATGAAATTCTGTTTGGATTCTTTGCAGAGTCTTCGTGAACAGATCGCTGCATTTGGAGAACATCAAGTACTATGGCTTCGACATGGACTACACCTTGGCAGGTCAGTGATTACCAATTAACAACTGATTAATCCTCCTCCTAAACCGATTATTTTGCATTTCCAGAGTACAAGTCCCCGCAATATGAGCAGCTTGGCTTCAATCTGGTCAAGGAGCGACTGGTGTCCATGGGCTATCCCAAGGAGATCCTGCAGTTCGAGTACGATCCCACCTTCCCGGTGCGAGGCCTCTGGTTCGACACCCTCTACGGCAATCTGCTCAAAGTGGATGCCTACGGCAATATCCTGGTCTGTGTGCATGGATTCGAGTTCATCAAGCAGTAAGTTGGCTTCTCCCTCGCCAGAAGAACATGTGATAATGGTTTCCCGATTTCAGCCACCAGGTGTACGAACTCTACCCGAACAAGTTTCTCAAGCTGGACGAGTCGCGGGTGTATGTCCTGAACACGCTCTTCAACCTGCCGGAGACCTATCTCCTGGCCTGCCTCACCGACTTCTTCACCAACAGCAGCGAGTTTGTGCGGTATGTGAATAGTTCCTGCCCTCCAGGAGAGCCCTTGCTATTTGGGGATAACTCGCAGAAGTTTTAGATTATATTATTAGCTATTGAAATGTTACTTTAAATAATGATAGGGATACTAAAAACAGAAGAGATTTCAGACCCCTTTAAGATTTTGAGGTGAATCTTTAACATCTGCTATAAGATAAACCCATATACTATATACTATAACATATCGGGCTTCCATTGTATTTGATCTATATTACATATATGAGATCCTTAATATATTAGATTCCATATTTTTAGTGCTTTATGATTTTTAGATGTTTGTTCCAAAACTATAATACATTCTTTAAGATATTAGATCTTCATAATATTTACCAAGGATTATTATCTGACTTCAGATAATAATAATAATACATTATCTGAGATGTGTATTACGTAATATATTAGATCCCCAATTAAGTTCCATATTTGTAGAGATTCAACATTTTAAATGGTTTGTTCTTAAACCATATTCCATCCTTCAATATATCCAATACCCAATATATTAGCTCCCTATTATCTCAGATATATGTTCATTCTATCGAACTCAAACTTTCGCATCAGATGTATTATAGACCCATTTGACATCCTATAAAAGTTCACAATTTACAGGATAGTAAATTACAAGTTATAGTAAGAAATGCGATCGAAATGGGTTCCCCTGCTGATCTTTCGCTCTGCTCTCTCACTCTCTCCCTCGTCTCCCCCATCTACCGTCTCGCTCTCTCCGCCCTGCTATGCTCTGCTCTACTCTACTCTCTGTTCCCTCTCTCTCTCTCTCTCTTTCCCCCGACAGCGTTGAGCGTGGCATCAAAGCTGGCGATTTCCTTTTCACCTACAAGTCGATTTTCCAGGACGTGCGTCGCGCCGTCGACTGGGTGCATTCCGATGGTGATCTGAAGCGTCGCACTACGCAGGTGAGTCCTCCACTAGAAACTAATCTGGGGAACAACTAAAATTACATATCCTCTTAATCCACCCCCCGCAGAACATGGCCCACTATGTGAAGAAGGATGAGCGCCTGCCCACGGTCCTGTCGCGCATCCGCGAGTCCGGAGCGAAGCTGTTCATGCTGACCAACAGCGACTACACCTACACCAACGAGATTATGACGTATCTGTTTGACTTCCCACATGGCGCCACTCCGGAGGAGCCGCATCGCGATTGGAAGAGCTACTTCGATGTGATCGTGGTGGATGCCCGCAAGCCGCTCTTCTTCGACGAGGGAACGGTGCTGCGGCAGGTGGACACCAAGACGGGCGGACTGAAGATCGGCACCCACATTGGGCCACTGCAGCCGGGTCAGGTCTATTCCGGCGGCAGTTGCGAGCTCTTCACCAAGTTCATCAATGCCAAGGGCAAGGATGTGCTCTATGTGGGCGATCACATCTTCGGGGACATACTCAAGTCGAAGAAGATCCGGGGCTGGCGCACTTTCCTCATTGTACCGGAGCTGGTGCGGGAGCTGCATGTGTGGACGGACGAGTGCCAGCTGTTCGCGGAGCTGCAGAATCTGGACATCAAGCTGGGCGATCTCTATCGCGACCTGGACTCCAGTGCCAAGGTCAAGCCGGACATATCGCAGCTGCGCACCTGCATCCGGGACGTGACGCACAAGATGGACATGGCCTACGGGATGATGGGGTCGCTCTTCCGCTCAGGCTCGCGCCAGACCTTCTTCTCCAGCCAGGTGGTGCGGTATGCGGACGTCTATGCGGCCACCCTGTTGAACCTCATCTACTACCCCTTCTCGTACATGTTCCGTGCGCCGGCCATGCTCCTACCCCACGAGTCCACGGTGGCCCACGACCAGCTGGCCCCGGCACCGGCTCCGGCTCCACCGGCCTCGGCCCCGGCCACCTCCTCCGGTTCGAACTGTTCGCCGGACGAGCCGGCACGCATTGTGGCCGGCACCGAGCAGGCCAAGGAGCAGCAGGCCAAGGAGGCCAAGGATCTGCATCGAGCAGTGAGTGGTTTCCCTTTTTTTAAGTTATATTAAAGGCTAACCTTTATGTCTCCCTCTTCCAGAGCTCCATTGTCCACACACGGCCCTCCACGCCTACCGTGGTGACTCACACCCACGATGAGGACTACTCCGAGGAGGAGGAGACGCCCAGCGGTGCCGAATCATCGACAGAGCAGCCGCTGCGCGATGCCTCTGAGGATTAGGGGACCTCGGCCGAGGAGGACCAGGAGCAGGAGCAGGTACAGGAACACGAATAGGAATTTTTTGGAGCAACGAATTTTGCCAGAACTTCCCGGAACCCGATAATCCAAATTGAAGGATGCAATTGTGAAACGTATGATTTTCCCTGGCGATTTTACCCAAGCACAGATTTGTGAAACTATATACCATATATGATATATATATATATACATTATACATTATACATTAGCTGGTTCCATACATATAATGTGTCTTTTTTTTTAAATTAAAAACCATTAATTGCTGTAACCCCGAGTGTTGTCATGTGTTGGGAGGGATTTGGAAGTCTTCCTAAAGGGAAAGGGAGAGCTTATATCTGGATATATCTGGTATTATAATATTGATCAGGGAGCATATCCGAACACTATATCATATAGCTGCCATATAAATGATTGGAAAATACGGTGATGATTTCCCAATTTTTGAAGATAATTAATTGATTTTTTTGGAAATCACAGTTTAAATATTTGTTTACCTATCCTTTAAATCCCACAAAAATCGGACACCAATTTGTTAATTTGCATGGGATTTCAGCAAGTACCAGGCGAACAGAAAAAACCGTAGGCTAATTTTGATCATTTATTTGCTCTCTTGTATGGAGGAGGGGAAAGGAATAGGCCGTTACTGTAACCGTTACCTGCACTGGAATGTTCTCCTGGTACATTAAATCAAAGTGACGTCATTCATATATCCGTTACAAATTACAACGTAATAATCGTTCAAATCGGCTAACATTGTATGGGATTCCAGAGTCAATGTACCAGGCGAACAGAATTAACAGTTGGCTGTCCCCGATCTGTTATTGTTTCTATTTTATGGAGACTCGGCCAACTGTTGTTCTCCATTTGGCTCTCTCCATATTCGTCATGGATAGAGAGAAGAGATTTTGAAACAGCCGTTACTTGAAGTCTGCTCATTGGGAGGGAACAGTTGAGAACAGTTGAGAACAGTTTGGGAACAGTTTGGGAACAGTTTGGGAACAGTTTGGGAACAGTTTGGGAACAGTTTGGGAACAGTTTGGGAACAGTTTGGGAACAGTTTGGGAACAGTTTGGCAACAGTTTGGGAACAGTTTGGAAATTGTTGACTTTCTGCGGATTCTGTTCGCCTGGTACATTGAGTCAAAGGAATATACCGCTCACTGAGACAATTCAAATTTCCGTTACAACAAATTACAACAACCTGATCGGTACAGTTGGTTAACATTGTTTACATTTTAACAGAAAGCTCCAGAAGGTCGACCATGAGCTTCAATTATTTTTAAAATATCCCCAAAAGATGCAACATTTCTATCCAAATTACCCAAGAGCGATTAGTAATATAGCCCCAAAAGTATGCCGCATTTTTTTGAATTGCGTGGAATAATTTATTTGTTGAATGACGTCACAGAGAACAAATAAATGATCAAATTAAGCCTGCTGTGTTTTCTGTTCGCCTGGTACTTGCTTTCGGAAATCCCATACAAAGTTAACAAATTGGAGCCAGGGGAACAGAACAAAATAAATTTTAATTAAATTAAAATCGAGGACTTAAATGCAGATAGAGATCATTTGCAAGATCTTAGGAATCCCATTTAATTTAGAAAAGTTCTAGACTATAAACTATACTATAAACTATATATAAATTTAATAATTCCTTTAATCATTGAGCTCAACTTTAAAAAAACTTTTCAATGTTTACTTACAATGTTTAAGTAATTCTTTCAGTGCATACAACCTACCATCAAAATTAGAGTTGTGCCTCAGCGAATGGATTTTCGTTTAATTTAGTTTGACTTAAAATATTTAAATAATTCTTTCAGTGCAATATATGNAACCCGATAATCCAAATTGAAGGATGCAATTGTGAAACGTATGATTTTCCCTGGCGATTTTACCCAAGCACAGATTTGTGAAACTATATACCATATATGATATATATATATATATATATACATTATACATTATACATTAGCTGGTTCCATACATATAATGTGTCTTTTTTTTTAAATTAAAAACCATTAATTGCTGTAAACCCGAGTGTTGTCATGTGTTGGGAGGGATTTGGAAGTCTTCCTAAAGGGAAAGGGAGAGCTTATATCTGGATATATCTGGTATTATAATATTAATTAGGGAGCATATCAGAACACTATATCATATAGCTGCCATATAAATGATTGGGAAATACGGTGATGATTTCCCAATTTTTGAAGATAATTGATTGATTTTTTAGAAATCACAGTTTAAATATTTGTTTACCTATCCTTAAAGTCCCTCAAAATTCGTACACCAATTTGTTAATTTGCATGGGATTTCAGCAAGTACCAGGCGAACAGAAAAAACCGTAGGCTAATTTTGATCATTTATTTGCTCTCTTGTATGGAGGAGGGGAAAGGAATAGGCCGTTACTGTAACCGTTACCTGCACTGGAATGTTCTCCTGGTACATTAAATCAAAGTGACGTCATTCATATATCCGTTACAAATTACAACGTAATAATCGTTCAAATCGGCTAACATTGTATGGGATTCCAGAGTCAATGTACCAGGCGAACAGAATTAACAGTTGGCTGTCCCCGATCTGTTATTGTTTCTATTTTATGGAGACTCGGCCAACTGTTGTTCTCCATTTGGCTCTCTCCATATTCGTCATGGATAGAGAGAAGAGATTTTGAAACAGCCGTTACTTGAAGTCTGCTCATTGGGAGGGAACAGTTGAGAACAGTTGAGAACAGTTTGGGAACAGTTTGGGAACAGTTTGGGAACAGTTTGGGAACAGTTTGGGAACAGTTTGGGAACAGTTTGGGAACAGTTTGGGAACAGTTTGGGAACAGTTTGGGAACAGTTTGGAAATTGTTGACTTTCTGCGGGTTCTGTTCGCCTGGTACATTAAGTCAAAGGAACAAACCGCTCACTGAGACAATTCAAATTTCCGTTACAACAAATTACAACAACTTGATCGGTACAGTTGGTTAACATTGTTTAAATTTTAACAGAAAGCTCCAGAAGGTCGACCATGAGCTTCACTTATTTTTAAAATATCCCCAAAAGATGCAACATTTCTATCCAAATTACCCAAGAGCGATTATTAATAAAGCCCCAAAAGTATGCCGCATTTTTTTGAATTGCGTGGAATTATTTATTTGTTGAATGACGTCACAGAGAACAAATAAATGATCAAATTAAGCCTGCTGTGTTTTCTGTTCGCCTGGTACTTGCTTTCGGAAATCCCATACAAAGTTAACAAATTGGAGCCAGGGAAGTAGAACAAAACCCATGCTTAAAATTTAAATTAAATTAAATTAAAATCGAGGACTTAAATGCATATAGAGATCATTTGCAAGATCTTAGGAATCCCATTTAATTTAGAAAAGTTCTAGGCTATAAACTATACTATAAACTATATATAAATTTAATAATTCCTTTAATCATTGAGCTCAACTTTAAAAAAACTTTTCAATGTTTACTTACAATGTTTAAGTAATTCTTTCAGTGCATACAACCTACCATCAAAATTAGAGTTGTGCCTCAGCGAATGGATTTTCGTTTAATTTAGTTTGACTTAAAATATTTAAATAATTCTTTCAGTGCAATATATGGTATACATATTCTTTTATTTTTTAGTTGTTTTCCCCGAATAATGCATAATTCTATTGATTATAATAATTATTTGCATTTCCAGCTTTTGTTATTATAAATATTTTCGCATTTATTTTTATTGGGTGTTCTGGAAATCTTCATTTGAGGATCGTAGATCGTAGAATAAGTCGGAGGAACTGATGCGAAAGATCAGTGTTTCTCCCAATCACTGCTTGCCAATCTTGTTGGCCTCGCACTGGAGTTCTCCGTAGATCTGCTCGTCCTGGATCTCGCTCTTGATCTCCGTGTCCAGGGCCACAGCCTTGTCCTACAAATATATATGATCATCAAAATAATGGATAATCAAAATTAGCAGAATGACTCACATGGAAGTAGACATCGGGTTGGCCCTTCTGGAACTCCCCGAAGAGGGCAAACACATCCACGGCCTTGCCGCGGGCTCCGAACCTGTCCGAGATCAGGGAGAAGAGATGCTTCACCGTCTCCCGCTCCACGCCGGTGGTGTCCGAGTGCACGAAAATGGCCCGCGGCAGCTCCACATCCACGTTGCAGGTCTTGAAGTCGGTGACGGGACGACGCTCCAAACTGGGGCAGACCAGTTGCCAGTCCTTGAGCTTCTCCAGCTCGCCGGCGGAGACGATCTGCACCTGGCCATCGGCGCTGGAGGAGATGCGGCAGGCATCCAGACCACGTCGCTTGTTCAGGAAAGAGGCGGCCAAGCGGGCTCTCTCGGATCCCTCATCGAATTTGCTGGTGGGGATTAGCAGAAGGATCAGTACAACTCCTGGGGGGGATTGGAAAAATCCTTCTACTCACATGCTGGCCTTCTGGAGCGCATCCCGGCTCAAGGTGGGGTCAGCGACGGCAACCAGGACATCGTCCTGATCCCGCTGCTCATACACCACGGGCAGAAGACTGTTGCGCCGGGCATCGGCATAACCGGAGGCGGGAACCACAGCCAGATCGGCCTCCTTCTTGGTGAGGGAGACGACGCAGTCGGTGGACTGAATGCACTCCAACTCGGGACGCGCATCCCGGGAGTAGGCCGCCTGCTGGAGGGCCACACACTTGGCGAACTCGGCGTCACCCTGGGCGCAAAGCCTGATCTTCCGGATGGCGCTGCCATCCCGCTCAATCACATCCTTGTAGCCGGCCCGCTCTAGGTAGACCTTGGGATCGATGGCCTCATCCTTGCTGTGGTAGACGGCGTTCGGCTGGATGAGCAGGTGGGCGGCCGCATCCTTGTTCTGGGCCTGCAGTCCGTTGCTAAAGAAGCGCTCCAAACGGGACTGCAGCTGGTGGAGTTTGTCGGTGGTGCGCACGGCCTGCTCGTTGGACAGATAGCCGATCCAGGGACGCTGGGCCCAGGAGCAGGCGGGTCCGGTGATCGGACGCCTCGTACCATCCTCGCAAAGATACTCGAAGTCCTCGGCCTTGCCCTCGGCAGCGGGTAGGGGATCGGGTCCGGCTCCGGGCAGGGCGAAGTACTTCTTCACGAACTGCACCTTGGAGAAGGCCACCTCGCCCTGGCCCTTGTCCAGGCAGCGGATGGCTCCGTCATACCCACTGAACTTGTCCGGGTAGTTGCACTGCTCCGGCTTCTCGCAGAGGGCGCACAGATTCGCATACTTCTTCTTCAGCAGACGATCCGTGTCCGGATGCGTGGAGTACGTGCCCACCAGGCAGGATTCCGAGAAGAACTCGGACAGTGCTTTCAGCTCGCGCTCCGTTGCGGAGATCTGCGGATCGGCGGACACCTTCAGCACATGGTTGTTCTTCAGCTTGGTGATCGGAATCCTGTAGCCAACGTTGCGTCCAAATCCGGTGTGGCAGGACTTGGCGCCGCGCAGCTGCTGAAGGGTGCGGATCGGGGAGCTCTTCTTCACCAGGATGATGCCCTCGTAGCGGAAGGCGGCTGGGGAGGAGTATGGGGAATATTACCGGTTTTAAATTTTATTTTATTTGAATAGGAACAAAATAAGTTAAAGGGTTAATCATTTAAAATCAAAGAATTAGCAAAGGAATATTATTTTAATCGAAGTAAATAAATATTTTCGTAGGGGAACCATTTTAAAAATTATTTTCTCGATAAAAAAAAAGAACCCAAAATAAATTATTGCCTACGGAAAACTTGAAAAGTAGCCAAAAATATATATTTTAGTATTATTATTTCTACTTGAATTATTAATATTTTTGTTGGATCTTGTTTAATTTTTTTTGGTTTGGAAAAGTATGCAAAATATATTATTTTGAATGCAAAAAAATAACCCTTTTAATTTAAATACATATATATTTTTTTAAGTATTTAAAAGA
>JAJJHY010004047.1:3099893-3120986 GCA_021224005.1 Drosophila setifemur
TATATATATTAAAAAAAAAACTACATGAAGAATAAATTATTTTTTGCATCCATCCATCAAAATCAGAATTATGCCTTGGGGTTAGCTTCTATATATGTTACAAATCTTTCCCACTTCTTTCTGTAAACTTTCTATTGACAATATGTATTTTTTTTATTATTTTCAAAGATCAGAAAAGGCGTTAATTGATTTTCTATAATATACTCGTACAGAACTTAACTAGTTGAGCAAATATGGCTCTTAATGATTGCTGATCTCTCTTGGTAATTGTTTGTACCCCCTCTTCAATTAATGGACTTGCCACTTGATCTTTTAATCTACCTACAAATACATATTGTTTTCTATATATATATTATATGGTGGGGATTTTTTATATTTTTGGCACTGCTTTTAAATACAACTGATAACTGATAACCGATCTGGATTATATGACTTGGAAAATTCAATGGACCCTCGGGAATTGCAGGAATCAATTTGCCTGATTGGAGGTGCCACTCCCCCTTTTGCTTCACCTAATCAGCTGGATCTCGGTCGCAACCGGTTAAGTCACCTCTACGGATGGTGACTGCCCCGGAGGACTCCGCTCCAGCGGTGGACAGCTCATCTGTCCCCATGTTTACCATAGTTGTCCATTCAATCGTAAATCAAGTCAATTGCTGCCTCTTAACTAGAGAGGTATTCTGATTTTTATTGGTGCTTTAAAATCTGTCTTTTATTTTGGTTTACCTTTATTTTATATATATTTAGTTTATTTGATTTTATTTTAATTATTATTCAGAACTTATTACATTTTAAGTGAGCAAGATTATTGAATGCAAATCAGATGATCAGTTTGATTTTAGTTTACTATTCTGGAAGCTATAAAATTAACCTTAATCGATCTTTTATACCCTTTCAAAGGGTCTACAAATATTTTGTCACATTTAAATAATAAAAGTTATTGAAACAAAATAAACATATATTGTTTTTTTGTGGATTTTGCACTTTTTATCCAAATATTATTTATATTTATCCATTGAAAATATTTGAATTAAGTAGATAACGTAAAATAATTCAACCATATTTTTTTTGTATGTTAACAAAAACATTATAAATTAAATTGCAGTGAAATAAATTGGATTGAAATATTACATTTTTATGTACCTATACCTTCAATTGAAACAATTTAACTTTATCCATTTATAGATCCTCATAATTTATCCAATATTAAATATTATAGTTAGGAATATAAAGTTAAATATTGAATGAATATTTATTTGGGAAATAAAATTAAATATAAAAACCTTTAAATTAATGTTTTATGTGAATATTCACATTCTATAGAAAATCAAAATACCATTGAAATAAATGGAAAATGAACTTTATATTCATATAAATAATTTCAATTAATTTCATCATATAAGGTATAGTGAAAAGCGCAATTTAAAGGGTATCCCAACTTCGTTCTACCCCAAAAAAAAAACGAAATCCTGCACTAGCTTTTGTTTGCTTCGCTATCAAGCGATTTGTTGATTCAGGCAGAGGGAACCTGTTCATCTAGGTAGTCACCGGCAATTGTGACCGAGTGCAGTGGAGGGCGGGGCAGGGGAATCCCCTTCAGCCGGCTCTCCACTCGAAAAAAAACGTGTATGCCTACCGCCAAGTGAAATTGACGATCTGCTTAAAATGCAAGTGGTGCCTCCCCGCACACAAAATACAATGAAAAACAACAAATTATAGCGTGGGTGGGGCTGGGGGAACGATTCTGAGAATCGAACGGAATTAGATTGCTTGTTATGCCTCTTTTGTGTACGTGTAGATTAATTGAATAATTGAGTATGCACCCCGGCAAGGTCAGAAAGTAAAGATTTGCAAAGGACGGTCCGGGAATTTCCCTTGGACCGCAATGGGATGGGATTTTTCTAGATCAGGGCCTCTTATCAGCCATTGGTCTGTCACTTCGGTAACCAAGCTAATTTAGTTGTATAATTAGTTGCCAGGTAAATATAATTTTAAGTATATTTATGAGGTACAAAATTGAATTTCTAAATTCAATAAATTAAATTTGAATGGCGCCAAACAGCACGCTGTTAGTTAACATTACATATAAGGAAACTGTTATAACCCTAAAACCTAACCTTTTCTCATAGCTTTTAAATTCAAATTAATTTATTTTATTTTATTAACAATGATTTTTCAAAATACAACATTATGTTGCGCGAAATATATTTAATGTTTTATATGGAAATTTAATTTGAAATTATGAAATAGCGCCAAACAGCCCGCTGTTAGTTAACAGCTGAAATCCGTGTTAAATAAGAATTTAAATGTTAAATGACTAAAAAACGTTTTAAAATGAACTATTTACTTATAGCTTTTATTTTAAAATGCTTTAAATAATGTTATTTAATAATGATGTACCATAAAACAGTATATTTTTGACTTGACTTTAAGTTAAATAAAAAATCGAATTGTCAAGCGGCCAACTCATTGCTGTTAACGTAACATAACCAGCTTATGTTAATTTACAACCAATTGGAAACTGTTTAATGGAATATGTTAAGCCAAATCAAATTATTGCTCTGCATGCATAGATAATTGTACTTGGAAGTTTTAAATGGGTACAAAGATCGCTTAATAATATTAAACCAATTGTGGCAGTCCCTATTTCCTTCTCGCTCTTACCTAGCCCACTGCTGCTAGTAAATAACAATAAATGCCGGCGTTTTTTTCAGTTCCAGTTTCCATGCACGGCTAACTAACATCGGGAGACACCAACACAGACAAGCTCCAACAGAACACCTTACAACTGTTAAACCTTAACAGCGAGCTGTCATCGCACCAGTCCGATGACACATCGATAGGCAAAACATCGATAGTTCGATCAAGTGACACGTCAAGCCGGACCCCAGAAAGCAGAAATATTGTTGAGTCTGAGGAAATCGAGGAAAAGCAGACACGAACAGGCAGCCCAGGGATCTGAATCCGACCGCAACGAACCCACAACTCGGCCACGCACACACAGCACCCACAGCCAGAGCCGCAGAGCCACATCCGCATCCACGATGACGTCGCAAGTGCCGTGCTACACGATAATCAACTCGCCCGACCTGGAGGTGCCCAACGAGATGCAGCTGAAGCAGGACCTGGAGAAGGGCGACACCAACGTGAAGATCGATACGCTGAAGAAGGTGATCAAGCTACTGCTGAACGGGGAGCGCTATCCGGGCCTCATCATGACCATCATTCGGTTCGTGCTGCCCGTGCAGAACCACACCATCAAGAAGCTGCTCCTCATCTTCTGGGAGATCGTGCCGAAGACCTCCGCCGATGGCAAGCTGCTGCAGGAGATGATCCTGGTGTGCGACGCGTACCGCAAGGATCTGCAGCATCCCAACGAGTTCTTGCGCGGCTCCACCCTGCGCTTCCTGTGCAAGCTGAAGGAACCGGAGCTCCTGGAACCCTTGATGCCGGCCATCCGGGCCTGCCTGGAGCACCGTCACTCGTATGTGCGAAGGAACGCGGTGCTGGCCATCTTCACCATCTACAAGAACTTCGACTGGCTGGTGCCGGACGGACCGGAGCTGATTGCCAGCTTCCTGGACACGCAGCAGGACATGAGCTGCAAGCGGAACGCCTTCCTGATGCTCCTCCATGCCGACCAGGAGCGGGCCCTCAACTACCTGGCCTCCTGCATCGACCAGGTGCACACCTTCGGCGACATCCTGCAGCTGGTCACCGTCGAGCTGATCTACAAGGTCTGCCACGCCAATCCCGCCGAGCGGTCGCGCTTCATCCGCTGCATCTATAACCTGCTCAACTCCAGCTCCAATGCGGTGCGCTACGAGGCAGCGGGCACCCTGATCACCCTCTCCCTGGCCCCCACGGCCATCAAGGCGGCGGCCAGTTGCTACATCGAGCTGGTGGTGAAGGAGAGCGACAACAATGTGAAGCTGATCGTGCTGGACCGTTTGGTGGCAATGAAGGAGCACGAGGGCATGGAGAAGGTGATGCAGGACCTGGTCATGGACGTACTACGCGTCCTCGCCGCCCCCGACATCGAGGTGCGCCGGAAGACCCTGGCCCTGGCCTTGGACCTGGTCTACTCGCGCAACATCGGCGAGATGGTGCTGGTCCTCAAGAAGGAGGTGGCCAAGACGCACAACGTGGAGCACGAGGACACGGGCAAGTACCGGCAGCTGCTCGTCCGCACCCTGCACACCTGCTCCATCAAGTTCCCGGACGTGGCCGCCAATGTTATACCCGTGCTGGTGGAGTTCCTCTCCGACACCAACGAACTGGCCGCAGCCGATGTGCTGGTCTTCATTCGCGAGGCCATCCAGAAGTTCCCCGCGCTGCGCGCCCTCATCATCGAGCACCTGATCGAGGCCTTCCCCCAGATCAAGTCCTCCAAGATTCACCGTGCCGCTGTGTGGATTCTGGGCGAGTATGTGGAGGGACCGCAGATCGTTGAGGTGATTGCCGCCATCCAGCAGACACTGGGCGAGGTGCCCATGGTGGAGGCCGAGCAGCGTCGTCTATCCGGCGACCAGAACGAGGAGCAACAGCAGGGCGGAGGCAACACTGGCGGCAGCAGCGAGGGAACCACAGCCCCTAGTACCGGCTCCACCAGCAACAAGGTCACCTCCGATGGCACCTACGCCACCCAGAGCGCCTACAGCCTGGCACCGTGAGTTATAGCTTCCTCCTGCATCCTTGCTTTCTTGTTCAACAAAAAAGATAATAATAATCAATCCATTCCTCCGTTCCAGAGTGGCCAAGGCCGAGAAGCGTCCGCCCTTGCGGCAGTACCTGATGGACGGGGACTTCTTCATCGGAGCCGCTCTCTCCGCCACATTGACCAAGCTGGCCCTGCGCTACGTGGAGCTGGAGAAGGAGCCGCGCGCCCAGAACCGCCTCACCACCCAGGTGATGCTGATCATGAGCTCCATCCTGCACCTGGGCAAGTCGGGCTTCCCCACCAAGCCCATCACCAACGACGACACCGATCGCATCTTCATCTGCCTGCGCACGCTGAGCGAGCGCACCCCGGAGGCGGTGTCCGTCTTCACTCTGTACTGCCGCGAGGCCCTCGGCAAGATGCTGGACGCCCAGGCCGACGAGGATCAGCGCGTGATGAAGGAGAAGCAGCGGGCTGCGGCCAAGGTCCAGCCGGACGATCCGGTGCTCTTCGCCCAGCTCTCCAATGGGCGCGACAACCAGCTGGGCGAGAACGTGTTCGAGTCGAGCCTGAACCAGGCGCTGGCGGGCAGCAAGAATGCCCAGCAGAGCGACATCTCCTCGCCGAACAACAAGCTCAACAAGGTCACCCAGCTGACGGGCTTCTCGGATCCGGTCTACGCGGAGGCCTACGTCAATGTCAACCAGTACGACATTGTGTTGGACGTGCTCATCGTTAACCAGACCAGTAAGGGATTCGCATTTATCCAGTCTTCGTTCCTTTATTAAATGACACTCCTTCCTCTTCCAGATGACACGCTGCAGAACTGCACCCTGGAGCTGGCCACCCTGGGCGACCTGAAGCTGGTGGAGCGCCCGCATCCGGTGGTCCTGGCCCCGCATGATTTCTGCAACATCAAGGCCAACGTGAAGGTCTCCTCCACGGAGAACGGCATCATTTTTGGCAATATTGGTATGCTTGCTGCAGTTGCTCCCTCTCCGAACTCTCCTCCTAATAGTTATTGTTCCTCCAACAACAGTTTATGACACCGCCCTGAACACCAATGTGGTGGTGCTGAACACCATCCACATCGACATCATGGACTACATCATCCCGGCCAGCTGCACGGACACCGAGTTCCGTCAGATGTGGCAGGACTTCGAGTGGGAGAACAAGGTGACCGTCAACACCAGCTTCACCGACCTGCACGAGTATCTCAAGCACCTGCTGAAGAGCACCAACATGAAGTGCCTCACGCCGGAGAAGGCCCTGTCCGGCCAATGCGGTTTCATGGCCGCCAACATGTACGCCAAGTGAGTGGCTTCTTTTTCTGCCTCCTTGGATGCACAACCTAATCCTTTGAATTTGTATCGTTCGAAGGTCCATTTTCGGGGAGAACGCCTTGGCCAATCTGAGCATCGAGAAGCCTGTTGACGATCCCGACTCCAAGGTTACGGGACACATACGCATTCGGGCCAAGAGTCAGGTGGGGCACATCTCTTTCTGGTGGAGATTACTTTGAGGAGAAACACTGCTTATAAACCGATCTTTAAACAAATTTCCCCCTTCCTCCTCGCAGGGCATGGCCCTGAGTCTGGGCGACAAGATCAGCTCCTCGCAGAAGCAGTCGGTGCAGGCGGCCTAGTGGATGTGGACCTCGAACTCGAAATTCAAGTCGAACTCGAGCCCCGGGTGGAACTGCAACTGGAACTGGCCATGGAGGACCAGCCACCACCAAGAGCGGCGCATCTAGACGCCCACGTATTCCGCAGGTCCACACCTCATTCCACCAACCAACCAACCAGCCAGCCGCCAGGAGCTGCAACTTCTTCAAATTACATTACACGTTACACTTATGCCTAAAGAATATATAATATATACCTTAACCCCAAAATCTGCCAAGGACTTTCTTAACTGTTCCCATAAAATTAATGGTTATTATTTATTTGGATTGTGATTAGCATTAAACAAGGTCGCGGGGAAATGTTCTTAATGTTTTTTTTAAGGATTTGAACTTAATTTTGGAAGTTTTAGTTTGATATTTCAAAGATTTGCATTTGTTGAATTTCCTTATTTGTCGCTGTACTTTAAAATCGAGTGTTCCAAACACAAATTATGGCCTTTGCTAGTTGTCAAACTATTGTTCCTTTATTTTGGATATATAATATATATTTTCCATTATTTCTTGCCATTTTTCAATATAATTTAACAATTTGTGAACTAATTTCCCATTTATGACTATTAGAATTTGAAATTTGGGTTTGTAAATGTGTAAAACAAAATAAGTGTTTTAATTTTATATAAATTAGGTTTTGTTTTTTTGTAATTTACAAATCTGGATTTAATTTATAACTGAATAGCTAAATTATTAAGTTGAGGGGAATATAAGGAATTAATTAATGGGAATTTTCGTTACATAATTTTCGTTTATTATAAACATTTAGAACCAGAAAGTTGAATTTTAAAACATAATTGATTGGTCCCTAGAATTGGGTGGGTACCATGACCGATAACAATGAAATCAAATTGCTATATATAAAAGTGATATGGAGCCAAAGTTAATTAATACATAATTCATTCTTGGGAGTTAGTTCTAGCGGAAATGTAAAATTGGCTATTTTTAGAGGCAAGTTTTTATCTACGGAAGTTTGATTCCAATTTCATGATTCAATATTTTACGATCTATGGTAGACATGGGTCTAGTGGGTATCATTGTCAACTATTTAAATGGAAACTGAACATGGATTCGATTAATGCGGAAGTGCGAAATTCGGTTTAGACCTGGAGCATGGGTCGCTTCTCCTTGGCATGCAGGTTGTCATTGGTTGTTGCATAGCCAGTGCCTCCCTGGAAATTGTGCGATTTCAAATTAAGCCAAGCAGAACCAAGAGGAAGACTCCATTTAGACTCACCCGCTGCAGGGGAATGATGTCCTTGTCCTTGAGCTTGCGGTCGGTGAGCGGGTGGATCATGTCCTTGCGAATCAACCGCTCCACGCACTCCATTGTCACCACATCGCCACTGAAAGCAGAAACAAAGTAGCTGGGTAGTGATGGGAATCCTCTGCAGGATTTATGGCACTCACGTCGGCCTCAGCACCGCACAGGGCACGGCATTGCTCAGGACATCATGGGTAATGGGACACATGTAGCGCGCCTCCTTGGCAATCAGGGACTTCTTGGTATCGCCGTCCCTCAGCAGGGTGAACTTCACGTCGATCAGATCCTTGACCCGCAGCGGCTGCTGCGAAACGGGACAGTAGATGGTGCCGTCGGGCTTCTGGGCCTTGGCAGCACCGGCATTGGGACACTCGGAGGGTAGCCAGAAGCTGGGCAGCTTCTTCTCGTGCCCGTTGGCCATGTTGGAGATGGAGGAGGAGGAGGCGGCGGCGGCGGCGGCACTGGAAGAGGCAGCGGAAGAGGAACTGGAAGATGCCCCCGACGAAGTGGAGGGCTGCTCCGGGGCCAGAATGAAGCTGCGAGCCGGAGTCATGGCTGGCTTCTCACCATCCACGAACCTCTCCATGCGCGCCTGCTGCCTGCAGTTGGCCTCCTGGCTCAGCTGATCCTCCTCGGCCTTGCGCAGGCGCTCGTACTCCTTCAGGCGGCGACTGTACTCGTTCTTCTTGGTCACAATGTACTGCAGGATCGCCTCCTTGTCGAACAGGTAGCCATCCTTGGTGATCACGGGCCGCCGACACGGCTGCAATGTGAGGGAGCAGCAGTCGAAGGACTTCACGGAGTCCTTGCCCAGCCTCTGGGCATTCGTTCCGTAACCGGACTCCGCCGCATCCCGCTTCTTCTCGTTGTACGTGTAAACGGCTCCGGCCGTGCAGTTCCTGGCATGTCGCGTCATGTTGAGGTATTTTCGGGATAAGGTTCGTCAATTAATGGAATAAACAAAACAAGCAGCAGGCCTACTCGGTAGCAGTGTGACCAGGTCTCTAAGATTTCATGTATATAGTGTAAAATAAGTATTAACTGCACTTAAATTAATTGAAAATGGTTAAGACGTATACTTGTAAATTGTTTAAGATATCTGTAAATTAAAATTAAAATTATATACTTGCTATACACATATATACACATGTTACACATGAAAATTGTAGTTTTAATATATACATTTTTACACTGTTTTACATATTTTATTTACTTATTTTGCAAACTATTTCCACAATTAATAATTAAAAACTTCAATAATTAATATTTTATTTAATACACTACATTAGCCAGAAAACACAGTGTGACCTTTCTAGGGTTGGCTGGGATTTTTTGGCGCTCTGGCGACGGTCACACTGTCGGCGGTGGTTTGTTTTAGTTTTAGTTTTATTGCTTCTCTGTCTTCCATCTTCCATCATCCGTCTTCCGCCTCCGGCTGGCCTCCAGAGAGCTTCCCGGGCCCCGACTCTCATTCATCTCCGATGGACTATCAATACTTCGACGAGGAGTCCGACTACATCGACGTGGACGGCGAGGGGGACGAGGACGATGACGAGTTGGAGCCGGCCAACGGACTGGACTACAGGTTCATGCACCAGTCGCAGGGGGAGGATGAGGATTATTATGGCGGAGCCGGGGAATTGGAGGCGGAGGAGGACGGTATCGGCCTGCCGGAGAGCTTCCTGCAGAGCCTGCAGTCCTGCGTAGAGCCCTCCATCCTGCAGGTGGTCCAGTATGTGGCCCCCATGCTGCTCCTCTGCTTGGGCTGTCGTCTCCTGTGCTACCTCTATGCCAGGAAGTTTCGATTGCTGCCCTCCGGCGGAGCGGGAATGGGAGGGGGAGGTGGACTAGCCTTCAATGATCTCCGTTCGCCGCGCCTCGCTCCCCTGCACATGATCCACCTGGCCTGTGGTCTGACACTGCTCCACTTCTCGCTGGACCACCGTCTCTGGCTGATCCTCCTGCTCTCCGTGGTGGGCTACCTGCAGCTCCAGCTGCTGCACCTGGGCCGGAGGGGAGCCTACATCCTGGCATTTCTCACCATTGGCAGCCAGTTCCTCTACGAGCTGCTTATCTGGCGGAAGAGGAGTGACTGGCCCCAGTTGCGGGGCATCCAGATGGTGGTCAACATGAAACTGATATCGATAGGCTTCGATGTGACCGGTGGCCAACTGCCCGGAGGCATGCCCAGCCCCCTGTCCTACCTGGGCTACATCTTTAGCCCGGCCACCTGCTCCCTGGGACCCTGGATCAGCTTCGGCAGCTACTTGGACTGCCTGGTGCCGCGCACCAAGTGGCTCACCTCGCTGCGTCGCCTCGTGCCGAATGTCCTGCTCTGCCTGGTGGCCGTGACCGTGTCCAACTGCATCTCGCCCATCGCCAGCGAGTTGTTCAACGGCTCCTCCCACTTCCTGGTCATGTACTTCGAGGCACTGAGCGTGCGGAGCAGCCACTACTTTGTTAGCTTCATAGCCCAGGCCCTGCTGGTGGCCTCCGACCAGAGGCTGGACAGAGGCAACCGGGAGTCCAATCTTCTGGGACCGCAGGTCACCCAGCCCGGTCGCATTGAGTTCCCCCGCTCGATCAGTTCGCTGGTCCGCAGCTGGAACATACCCATGCACGAGTGGCTGAAGAGATACATCTACGCTCCGTGCCGGATGGGGGGCAACTCGTCGAAGTGGCGCACCATCGTGGTGGTGCTCTGCACGTATGTGGTGTCCAGCCTGATGCATGGCATGGATCTGCGCATCTACCTGGTGCTCATCTCGCTGGCCCTCTTCGCGGAGGGGGAGTCGCTGTTGCGGAGACATCTCTCCGGGATGCTGGACGCCTGCATCTCGGCGAACCGCTGTCGGGGCAAGGAGCGAGGCTGCAAATACACAATTTGTCCCACCAAGATGAGCTGGCAATCGCCGCTCTACTGGCTGGTGAGGCTGGGCAATCTGGCCTTCACTGCCTTGGCCATCTTCCATTTGGCCTACCTGGGCGTGGTGCTGATCGGCGACACCCTGGACACCGTCGGGGACACCGAATCCTTCCTCGAACACTGGAAACAGGCCGGCTATCTCAGCCACTACATCGGAGTGGGCACCTTCGTGCTCTATCTGTTCATCTCGTAGGGCATCCTGTCCGGAGCAGCTGCCCAGCAATCTCTCTTGCCATGACTGATCTACCAATTTTTGTATCTTGTAGTGTGTTTTTGTATCTGCATTTGCATTTGCTTTTGTAACGCGTATCTTGTAGTTGTTCTGTGTTGTGTCTGCATCTCTCTCTCAATGTGTGTTTAAGAGCATGTACTTAATATTAAACTATTCTGTGAAACGGATACGTATCTGCAAGATAGTTTTTACTGGGGGGAAGGATCAGAGGAGAGAAAGGGAGGGGTATATTTTAGGGAGTCGGAAAAATATATATATAAACGTATGCAGTTTCCGATTTTCAATTGTATTTGCAGGGAATCGGAAAATATAAACAAATATTACTGCCCAGAAATCTGAGCCACTTGACTTTTGAGTTATAGATAGTTTACGGTTACCTAATATAAACAAAACCAAGAAAGATCTGATGAATATGATATATAACACTCGTATATAGAACCGATAATCCATTCCAAACATGAACGCTTCCCTTTTTCTATTTCAAATATTTTTATTGATTTTTTTAAATGTATATTTTCTTTGTTGGTTGGTTTTGTTGTTTTTTTTTCTTGTTCTTGTTTGTTTGTTGTTTTTTAAGTTTTCTCATTGAGACAAATATTTATAACAATATTGTATTTTCTACTCATGTTTTTGTTGGTTTTATCTTCGTTTTTGTATTGTATTTTACTTTCCTCCGGCTGAATTATTTCTTCTTCGGGCTGTGGCTTAATTCTGGTTTTTCACGTTTACTTTGTTTTTCCGCTCTTACGATTTAGATATTAAAATTAGTAGCTTAAGAATTATGCAATGACAATAAAAATATTTATTTACTTTGTTGAATGCAACTCTCGCCCCTTTGTTTCCCCTTTTTATGTTTTATGTGTTTTTTTTTCCATCTGTTTTTTGTTTGTTTTTCTAACTGCCAAAAAAGTGTTTCGATTTTTTGTTGCGCAAGTGTTTTTATTTTTTATTTTGTATTTTTATTTGTATTTGTATTTATCTGTTGTTTTTCTGCGGTTCCTGAAGAACTTTTGATTCGGACATCAAAAATAGAGAGATATACACGAGTGTACCTATATGTAGATATAGATCCGTATATATATATACACATATATGTATACATACATATATATATATATATCGATTCGTGTATGTATATATATATAATTCTTTATAAAGAGCCTTTCCATGTATACATAGACGTATGCATTGTTTTAGCCGTGTTTTACGCTTTTGTTTTTGTTGTTTTTGTTTTTGTTTCCGTTTCCGGTTTTCGATTTGCATTTGCATTTCCTTTGACTTTGTTTCCGATCCGTAACGCTAGTTAAAAAAAATCCTTTGACATGCCCTGCCCTGGCTGCTTTTCTACCTGCCCGCCTGATCCTGACCCAATCCCTGCTTTCAACTCCAATAATTTATCGCAATTTTCCATTTCTATTTCCATAACAACAACTGAGTTGATCACAAGAGATAACGAGAATGTTTCTGCCTCATATACATATGTGTCCTAGTATATATGTATAATGCATACGTGCATATACGTGTGTTCCATCCCAGTCCCAGTCCCGATCCCAAACCCTTCTATGTTCGATGATGATCCCTCCTCCTCCCTCCGTGCTTCAAATCGCTTCAAACAAGTTCCACAAAATACAAATAGTGTACAAATATTCGCTAGCTACGTATATCATATATATATATATATATACCACATATATATATATAATTCTTTTCATATAAATTGTATGTTCAAAGACAAGGTTCGCGGGGAGGATTTGATTTCGATTTCGTTTCGATCCGATCCGTTGCCATCTTTCATCTTTAAAATTATGTAACAAAGTGCTCAAATAATTTACTCTCTGCTCCGATCCAGATTCAGATCCACATCCTGACCTGAATCGGTTGCGCGTTTAAAACCTAATTTTACAGTTAACAATCAGCCCCTCCGTCAGCGGAACACACACGCACACACACACATATATATATATACACATAAATCAAGTGAAATCTGAACAATTTTAGTTGCGGGGAAACAGTTTTCTCTCTCTCTAATTAACGCCGCTCCCTCCTTTCCTACCTCCTTCCTTCTTCCCCGTCCGCGCCTGACTATATACCCTGAACAATCGGTTTACAACATTGCACTAACGAAACAAAAACACTTTTGCTAAATCCGCCTTCACAATAATTACGAATTAGGTAAAACAAAAAAATTTAATTACAATTGGGGTGATGGAGGTGTAGGGAGGGGGAGGAGGAGGAGGAGGAGGGAGGGGGATCGGGTATCGAGGAGTAGAATCGCAGGGTTTATATATAGGAAATAGGATACCGAAACACATGTTCGTAGGTAAACTTCAGTATCGTTAAATTAGCAAATAAACTAGGGCGTAAACTAAATCATAAACATAATATTACAACTTTAAATTATAAACATAATTACATTGTGTTCTCCGTCCGGTTTGTTGTTTTTTGGATTCTCCGTCCGTCCGTCCGTCCGTTTGTCCGTGTTGTCCGTGTTGTCTAACAATTACTACTCGATCCTTATATATCCTTCCATACAGTTTCCATACAGTACATGCACACACTACCACATATAGCATTCTATACGTATATAAATCATGATATGCGGCCGGCCAACGAAGGGAGGATCGCTTCCAGGTCCACTTCCACATCCACTTCCAGTTCCGGTTCTCCATCTCCATGTATCGCTGCAGCTAACGTTCCAGTGTCCCAGTTCCAGTTCCAGAACCGACCCGGACCTGGTTCCCTGGCCTGGCCGCAACTGGAGTTGGAGGAACTGAAGCCGGAGCCGGAGCCGAAGACGGAGACGGAGGCGCAGGCGATGCCAGAGCCACACCCACATTCAATCGTTCTTGGTCTGACAGTAGAGCTCCTTGAGCGACTTGAGCTCCTCGATTAGCGCTTTGTTTTGGTTCTCTAGCACCGCCACTCGATTCTCCAGGCACTTGATGTACTCCTTCTTCTTGCGCCTGCACTCCCGCGCCGCCTCCCGGTTCTTCTGCAGCCGGATCTCGCGCTTGCGCGTCTGGTCCTCCGCAATTCCACTATTGTCTGCAAGAGATCGGAGAAAATCGATAATGGTTATTGGTTGCTCTTTATGGAAATTCCTCTCGAAGCTCCCACCGAAGGGTTCAAAACTATCTGTAACTCGAACTGCGCTTTGGGAATTTGAATTACTTTGACTCTATCAATCGAACACCAAATACATGCGATTACAAAACGATTAATGTTGCAACGGATTTATCGTTGGGATTACTAAATTCTTTACTTTAGTTCATAGTTCATTTAATTCATAGTTCATCATCGATTATCTATAATATTATTTTACTGGAAATATCTTAAAGTTCAACAATTAATGTTGCAATGAATTTATCGATAAAGGTATATAATTTTTAATGAAAAATAACTTAATAAATGTGAGATAACTGAAAAAACGATCAACTATAACCTTTTTATACTGGAAATATCTTGAAGTTAAACAAATAATAGATAATAAACAAATGATAGATCGACTTTAATCGATGAACTTTGCTATTATTGAATTCCAATTTGGATGTGAGTCATTGTTGATTTTATACTTCTTCGATTAACTGCGAATATATCGATTATGATCGATTAACCAGAGAATAAACAGTTCGAGTTACAGATGTTACTATAGAGTTTTGGTTAAAATCTATTTCTATATCGAGTTTTAGGTTCTGGGTTGGACCGAGGCTATTACTGGTGCTGTAGGGTATCCGATTGGGCAGGTAGTAGGCCGGGTCCAACGGCATCAGCGAGCTGTTTGGCCCGTTGCCCCCCGCTCCGCTCCCCGCCAGCTGGGAACTCAGAACGCCGTCGGACATGGGCAGCGATGCGCCTGGGATTTCGATATCATTTCAGAGCAGATCAGGATTCGGATCGGTTCAGTTTCGTTTTCGGATATTTGTTGGATGGGAATTGTTGTTGTTGTTGTTGTCGATTGTTGAGTAGGTTGTTGTTGTTGTTGTTGATTTGTTGTTGCAGTTGTTGTTGTTGTTGTTCAGGACATTATTAATTTGGATTTGGTTGTTGTATTTTTGATTTTTTTTTTTGTAGGGAAGGCGGTCAAAAAGAAAACAATGAAAAAAAAAAACAAACAACAATAAAATTATAAGAAGAAAACACATTTTCCATTTCAGTTTTTGGTCGGAAGTTTTCGAAATTATTGAACTGAATTTGAATTTTTGTTGTTCTGAGTTGGGGGTGGGGTGGGAGGAGGGGTGTTATATGAAGTGAGTGCGAGCGAGAGCGGCGAGCGAGCGAGCGAGATAGAAGGAGTTTGAAGTTAGTCAATATAGAAGTGGTTAAAAGATACTGGTTAGGTGTGTGTTTTGTTTTTTGTTTTTGTTTTTAAATTATATTACAACTTTTTCTATTTGCATGATGGGTTGTGTGTAACAACAACAGCAACAACAACAGCGATTACAGCAACAACAACGACAGAGCCAAAGAAAAGGGGTATAGGAAGAGAGAGAGAGAGAGAGAGATAGAGGGGGGACAGAGCGAAAGAGACAGACAGCAACAGTCTTAAAGTTTCAATTGGAATTAAATGATTAAGTTTCAACTTATTTCAAGTTCGATTTCTTGCTATTGTTGCTGTCCTGTCGCCTGTGTGTGTGTGGTGTGTGTTTAGTGTGTGTGTGGGTGAGGGGTTTATTTACAGGACTCTCAGCTCCAGCCTTTTGTAGCTACTTGATTTGTTTTCCTAACATTATTTCGTTTAAGCAACACCCAACAACAACAACAACTAATATGAAAATGAGGGACGGGAGAGGTGTATCTGAAAATCTTGTACGGCTGCCTCTAATGGATATGGCGATGGGATATATACACGACTGAATCCTAAATATATATACACTGAACATGGCTGATGTACAGAAGTATTTAAGTAACTTTTGGATGTCTTTAAAAATGTATCTTTAGTTGACATTTATGTGGAAATTCGACGGAATCAAATTGTATACTTCTTAGCTCAATCAATAAATTATGGAGAGATCTTTGAAGATATATATTACAATGAATTTAACCGGATATACTAAGAGAGTCACACATTTAAATCTACTTTAATCGCACAGGAACTATATACATAATATAACTAATTAAACGCTCTCTGTTTATGACTTTCATCTTAGACTTTCAGTTAGAATTAGAATTAATTTCCGTATAACTTTAAACTAAAACTAAAAGATTTTGTACAGATTTTCGAATGAAATGAGGCACACATAAGAATAGGAAAAGGATAACGCACACAGGGGGAAATGAAATGAATGGGGGAGGAGTCTGGGTTTTGGTCAGAAGTCGGATGGACTGACCACCAACCCTTGGGCAATGATCGATAGTGCATCTTGCAATGTCTGAGGATGAGAGGCAGAATCGGCGATCCGCGCGATACATGGCGATACGATACGATGCGATGCGATGCGTTGGGTTAGCGACAGTGTTTTGAGCGCAGAACGAGATGTGGTCGAGTGTTTGGGTGGTACTACAGGGAGAGACAGAGAGAGAGAGACGGGGCTGCGGATGGAATCATCCGGAGATTTACCGCTTATGTCGGGTCCACTGATCTCGTGGAAGATCTTATTGTACGAAGGCCGCCGCGTCAGCTCGCTGCGATGATGCTGGGAATCGTCGTCCGACAGACTCTCGTCGCTGTCCTCCGGGTGCGGCGTGTTCGGTTCGGGCTTGATCTTACACGGAAATGTTGGAGGGATCTGCGATTGTTCGGGGAGCACAATAGAGAGATTAGTACAGATGGCCCCCATCCAATGAAGAGCTCGCTGGAGCTACGCACTTTGTTACGCACTTGCACTGCATTGCCCGAGGTCGTGTGGATGACCGTGTTGGCCGGCTTGGCCACATACACCACGCCCACTCCCACGCCCTTGTGCATCGCCGTTGCGGCGGCCAGCGCCTGTTGCTGTTGTTGTTGTTGTTGCAGCTGCTGCTGCTGTTGTTGTTGCTGCTGCTGTTGCTGCTGCTGCTGCTGTTGGGTTCCAGCCGCTGTCTGTATGACCCCCGAGGGATTGGCCTGTATCACGGATTGTACCTGCGGGAGAGGAGACAGTTACAAATCGGTTTCACAATAAAGTTTATTGGTATTGAAAGAACTAAAGTTAAGGTCAAAAAAAATAAACTAAGCACTGATTAGTTCTTCAACAATTAATTAATTGGAAATGGCTTTTATAAAAATCTATCTTTTTAGTTTCATACTAAACCTTATACAAAATTTATACTATTTCAGTTTCCCACAAGAATCTTGAATACTAATGTTGCAATTCCCGCAAAAATATCCAGTATTACGATGAAGATATTACCTGATTTTCCGGGAACTTGATAGAAGTTTGATTTGTTTATACACGATTGAAGGAATGTAAATATTTAGAAATAACCTATAGAAACAAATTCTCTGCGGTTGGAATTCGAATACAAGCAAAACGTTTGCAAGCCAAGTGAAATTCCCTATAACTCTCGGAAACTAGAAGCCGGCTCTATTTATAACACAAGTCGAATTATTAAATTTATGAGATGAAAAACCTTTGACATTTCTAGCTTTGTTCCTATAGTTGAAATCATAGCTAGTTGTGAAGTTCCATTTGAAACTCTTGTATAATTCTATTAAATTACTAGGGAAGTTCCTTGATGAATCGAAAAACTTAAGGATGGCTTTTACCATCGAAAATATTAGATTTTAATATGCTATTCAATCTTTTATATTTTACTAAATCAAAAGAGTTCCTTGAGCGTTAAAAATCAACTTTAGAAGGTTAACAACTTAACTTTGATTACAATACCATTTTAAATCCCCTAAATACTACATTTAAATTTCGATATCTGGTAATTTAACTCATTGTGCTATAAATTATAGTTTACAATCTTATATCTCCCAAGCATCAACATTAAATCCTTCAAATCTTTATCTCTATTGAGTAGAGGATTTTAAAGGGTTTCATTGAATGTTAATCCAATCCTTTTATCCTGCCTGGATTCTCATTTCTTTCTACTTTCTTTCTTAAAAATGGGTACTTCTATAGCTATTTCAGGGGTTTCTTTGCTTCCTATTTAAGGGGTTTCTACTATCCCTATTTAAGGGGTTTCTTCTATCCCTATTTAACAGGTTTCTACTATCCCTGCACAAAGGGTTTCTTCTACACTTAATTCCCTTTCCCCCTTTCTTGTTGAACCGTTCCCAGGACCCTGGGCTCCTCTTGCACATCCTTCTCACCTGCAGGCCGTGCCCCAGCGCCTGTATGGGGTAATGTGGGTTGCAGTTGGCGGTGGTGGTCAGCACGGAGGCTCCTCCCTGCGCATTGTTCGTCGCTCCCGCCGTTGTACTCTGTGGGTTCTGCTGTTGCTGCTGCTGCTGCTGCTGTTGCGACTGCTGGGGGTTACCGCTTCCTCCTCCTCCTCCACCTCCGCCGCCCCCCACGGCGGCGGCTGCCTGGGCCGCTGCTGCCGCTGCCGCCGCCGCTGCTGCTTGGGCGGCCACAACGTCGACGACGACGTCATTGGGGCCGGACGAGGCCGCCGACGAGTTGCCGTTCTCCTCGACGATGCTGTTGTCCATGTTGCCGATCCTGGCGATCTTCAGCAGCACCGAGACGCTCTCCGACAAGTGCTTCAGTTTGGCTTCCGTTTCCGCTTCAATTTGGCCAGCTTGAAGGGGTCGCTGGAAGGGAGAGCGTGGGATAAGATCCAATAAGAGAGAGATTCCTGTTAGACCGAAGTGGGAATGGGAACGGGAACGGGAATGGAAACATGGAAGCACGGAAGCTCCGATTGGAAGCGAGGCTGCTGCTCAACTGTTGTTGCGTTTGTTTTGCTCGATGACGATTGACTGTCGCTGTCGGTGATGGTGATAATGATTGTTTCGTCTTGATGATGGCGATGATTATGTTGCTCATGGAATGACAACACCAGCAACACCAACACTAACACCAACACCAACAACACCAGCAACAACAACGACAACGACAACAGCTCGCGCAGTGTGTATTTTGGGGGAATGACGTCATGACAACGTTGTGTGTGTGTGCGAGTGTGTGTGTGCACAGGCAAAGGAGAAAAAGAACGAGAAAAAAAAATAAAACACACACGTACAAGCGCGGAGGAACGGAGCAAAAAAAAAAAAAAAATCAACTTACTTTCTGATGACATCACTAAAAACGTTGCTGCTGAGAGGCGCGTTGTTGTTGTTGCTCTCTCGCTCGCCCTCTCCCTCTCTCACAGCTATGCGCGCGCTCGTGTGTATGTGTGCGTATGTGTGTGTGCGCGCGTTGCACACGCTGTGCTGGCAACTTGTTGAAAATTACGCACAACTAGAACATCGAATAGCAGGACGACGAAAACCGTTATATTCCCTTTGATATTTAGCAGCTTTGGTTGGTTTAATATTTTGTTTAAGCAAACACGGGCACAACAACAACAGCAGCAACAACAACACCGCGCACAGTGAGTGCGACAAGTTGGCAGCACGCACACACACAACACCCGCACTGCTCTCTCGCTCTATGGTGCTGCCCCTCTCTGTCTGTTCTCTGCCTGTTGTTATCGTCGCCTTGCTTACGTTCTTTTTTTGTAATTTTTTTTTTGGGGAGATTTGATTTGATTCTGTCACACCCCCGCAGTGCGAGGCAGTCTTGGGGATTGTGGAATTTTAATTGATGCTCGGCATTGGGACACTCGCGCTTGGTTTTGGCCCTGTTATTTGCTATTGACAAACTCCGTTTTTTTTGCGCAAAAATCGTTCACGTATTGCTGGCTCGCTCGCTCTGCTTGCTACACTACCGCGCAGTGTGACCAGCTGGTCAGTGCGGAACTTTGCCCGAAATACCACGAGCTTCCAACCGGTCACACTGCCGCTCTCTCTGTCCTCTCTTCTGGCTGAGTGATGCTCAATGGCAGTGACTCGTGACCGTGACTGCTACTTATCATATAAACGGGAGCAGTTTGTGAATACTTCTGCTCATCTCTAATAAATTTAGCTTTTTTCAAGCTTTCAAGAGCGGGAACTTTTTAAAAATGTGGCTTTTTTCGTTAAACAATTTGATTTTGAATTTAAATGGGGGTACATTTTAATTTTAATTGTTGTGAATGCATTTCTTTGCAATGTAATAAAGAATGAAAAACATTTTATGCTTTAAATATTGAAGGAATTTGTTTTTAAAGACAAGTATTTGCTTGATTTATTTTATATAAAAGTTTTGATTACAGCTTTCTTAGAAAATTCTGCAAAATTTATATTTATTAATGGGTTTTCGAGGATATTTACATATTATTATCAACGTTAGCTAGGTTCCTTGTTTCTGGTAACATTTTTTAATATAATTTTTTAAGTTTCGTATAAATTTAGCAGCAGCTTTGGAGTTAGCAAACAATAGAGAGTGCAAAAACAATTAGCCCAAATGACTTACATATTCCTCCTCGCGCCTTTCGCAATCACATTCCCGGCTAATTACCCTCCCAACACCCACACACTCACACCCACACAACCGCAACTAATAGTTAGTGACTATGTGCAGAGGGCTATGACGTCATCGCCGCGTCGCGTGAAATCTAGGCGGGAAGTTTGAAGCGGCGCCAGCAAAAAAAAAACAGACCTGGGATAAATCGAGGCCTGCAACAGCTTTGCCTTAATTGTTAATTAGTGCACTGATGACTGCAAATGACTGTTCCCATCGATTGGACGGTCTTCTCGGGAATATGGATAACAATCCAAGCCATTAGCATTATTAGAAGGGTTTAACCCGGCCGGAGGTATATATTTAAATATTGAGCAGAGCTTGAGCAGAGGTTGGGCAGAGGTTGGGCAGAGGATTATTGATCAGCTTTGAAAGCGGATTGGATTTTTTTTCAATAATATTGTATATAAATCGGACCACTTAACCCTTTAGCTGCCGGGAGTGCTTTGATAAAGAAAATCCTTCTTATATATATAAATTATGTTTTAATCCAATAGGAACATTAACCCCACAACTGTCATAGGAACAAACCGTTGCCATAAAGTTAAGTTAAGGGTATTGTTAACTTCGGTTAACCAACTTTTCTTTCTTTCAATCGGTTTCTTTGTGTGTGACATAACAATTGTCATTAATTACAATCCTGCACGAACCCTGCTACATCCTCCGCCCTCCAACCTCCTTCCTCCGCCCCCACCCACCACCTTCCGCCCACTGTCCATAGGTCACTCTTAACATTTTTGGCCACCCAAAACGCCGCTGTGTCTGAAGGAACCGTCCACCGGACTGACTGACTCACTGACTCACTGACTGTTATAGCTTCATACTCGTACCTTTCGGCCGACTGACATCACTGGCTAATGAAG
>JAJJHY010004047.1:3160399-3172589 GCA_021224005.1 Drosophila setifemur
GAGGAGGAGCCGAAGGCCATGTCCATGAACGGAGGGGCTCTGAGCTGAGCTCGGGCGGCCAAGGAGCCTCTCCAAGGACCAAGTCGAGCAATATTCAACAATTTATTTACGTTTACGCGCCACAAACAATTGCGAGAGAGTGCCGGGAAAAGCGCTTTTCCCTCCAAGTCCAAGAATCCTCACCCTGGATCCCTGCCTGCCTGGTTTAGAGGGATGTCCTCGCTGCAAGACAGAGGACACTTTTTCAATTATTATTTATTTGTTTTCGCTCGAACGGCAAAAAGTTTATGCCACACAGGGGTCAATATTATGGTGAGGTAAATACCATATATATTTTCCATATCCGACTTATTTCCATTTGCTTGGGTGTGCTTTGTGTATATCAAGTATATCGAATTTCGCCTTATATATATACTAGTATATTGGTATTCCTTTGTCAATAAACACACACAAAGGTAAATAAAATTAATTCGAATAGTTTTGCATCTGAAGAGTCTCGAGTATCTGCAAAAGGGATTTAATTATGGTCTCTTAATTGATGCCGAGCTTGTAGTAGTAATAATATTGAATACCATTTGTTTTTCTGCTAATGGTGTGTCATTTGGAAAAACACACACACACACAAATGGCCATTATTATTGTTCCGGACTACTATTCAAAATTAGTTTGCACATCGAAAGGCGAAGTAAAACACAATTGAATCACTCATACGCAGGAGGTTACGCATACGCCGTGTGTGCTCGCAGGCCTTCACAATTTCGGAAGAGTTAAGAGATTATAGCTGGCATTAGCAGTCATTAGCAGTGCAACCATCGCATTGTGCCGCAAGTGGAGGCTTAATTATATTAGCTCATGCGGAATATTTTGGGCCAACAATAATTGTATTGATTGCCAGGGCTCTCTGCCATTTTCAACTCAACTCGGTTCTTAATTAAACAAACAAATCAGAGTCGGATTTGGTTGTGGAGCAGTGCCCTGCGGTTGCTCCACTTCCGCATCCGTATCCGGATGAGGATTCCGTTCCGTTCTCGGATCAGGTGAGGCCATCGAGTGGCTGCATTAATTGCGGCAAACCCTGTTAAATAAACAATTAATTAATGGCAGCCGAGCGGAGAGCATTATGAATGATAAATCATGCAGGGCCCCCCAAACCCCAATCCCCAATTCTATGAATATATAATCCCCAGCCTTTTGTTGTTGTTCTGCCCCCCGATTAATTGCGTTTTATCGAACGGTCTCCGATTGCAATTGCAAAAAGGGCGCAAAAATAATTAACAAGTTCTGGCCCTTTTAATTTGCATTGTTTTCCCCTGGTTGGCCTTATTTAACAACAGCTCTGCGGGTCGGAAAATTGGCACAAGTTGTTCAGTTTATTGTATATAATATATATATATATAGTATTTTTACTTTGTGTGTTGTTAGCTGTCAGCAAGTTTTCCCCTGTGTTGTCTAAGCTAATTAGTGTTTTCGCATTTCGTCGATATTTTGCAGAATTAACAATGGCAAAATCCGGCAGGCAGAGATAATCCTGTGGCTTCGGTTGCGTTCCGAGCCGAATTCAATTAAATCCATTCAATCATAGCCACACGCACACGCATTGCATTTCCCATTTTCCGATTTTCCGATTTTCCGTTTTGATTTTGATTTTCATTTGAAAAACTTCAGCTACCAAATCCGATTCTCCGATGCAACTCAAAATCCGGAGACGGACTGGACCCACTTTAAGCCCATTGTGTGTGTGTTGGCCATAAAACAAGAGAAAGAGAGGGGGAGAGCTGGAGGGGATTAGCCTGGAAAAATATTACCTAGAGCTTTCGGCCTTGAGCCTTTGTTCTAGGAGCAGCTCGACTTGCCCAGGACAATGAGCGAGTGCATTTCCCACTTTTCATTTGCCCATTTCCCCCCTCCCCCTCCCCCCCAGCCACCCCAATCCCCGCCAGCCTTGGTGGGCAGGTGCCGCCTGTTGGTTCCAGTTGCCATTGGATACGAAGACTCGGTTCTGTTTGTGGCTTTTGTTAGATGCCGGTAAGCAGCTTACTCCGGTCCACTCCACTCCTCCGCCTCCGCATCTGCCTCCGTTTCTGCCTCTGCCTCCGCCTCTGCCTCCACATGGCCCCAGCGATCCTGAGATCCTGCACTCCTGCCATTTGTGCCAGCTGCATTTTAATTACCTGACAACATTTAATTAACAGCCCGAAATGTAGGCGCCGAGCTTGCGGTTCGAATAACCAAATACCCTGGCACCCCCTACGAAAATCTTCCACAGAAATGTGATCAAATTGGATTTGTGGTCCTGGCCTAACAACAATTTAACAGGCTAAGGAAAATATCATATATATATTTTGAGATGGATACGAAAGAATTCCGAATATTCACACACTTAAATATTTATTTATCTCTACTTCGACTTCTACTTTTCATATTCCTATGAAGGAATTTCCTTGATTATTGTTTACTACAACCAAAAGAAAAACCTCAACCAAATAAATCCACAAAAATGCAGTAACAAATTAAATAACATGGCTTAAAAACAATGAAACAGGCTAAGAAAAATATCATATATATAATAGGAGAAGAAGGAACTCTAATTATTCTGGATTATATTTATATACCTCTAAGTTGAAATACCCAAAACCCGTGATTATTGATTACTCCACTCAACCATAAACCAAAAAAAAAACCCTGATCTAATGTTGTTAACTAAATAATAATAACATGCACATAAATTAGGAATTTTCCGCTTGCCTTGAATTCGTTTTCCCATATGGGTTATGTCAAGGTTTTTATGGGCCGATAAATGCAGTCAACAGTTTACATGTTTAATTTGTATTAGTAATTCAAATTTTATAATAAACACCTGCCGCATTTCGGCTAAATATGCGTAATTAGTTATTCATGCCTGTCCGTTCCGCTCTCCACTGCCAGGGTATCAATTTGGAAATATATATACACACACTATATATATATATACTCCAACATGCGAACTGGGTAGATGCGGCATTTCGTAATACTTTTTTCTGTGAAATTAAAATTGTATTTTAGCCATAATCTGTGCAATTCAATGAGCAACATGCGAATTCAATTGAATTCAATTTGATTCAATTGGAAGCAAAGCAAGAGCAGACAGAGCCAGCTGAACAGAAGGAGCTTCAAAGGAGCCAAAGGAAGGGGGCACAGGATGGGGGCAGAGGATGGGGGGCAGAGGCAGGCCGGCAGGACGCAAGGACAGACAGGACTTGTTCATCGCCAACGCTTTCCCTCAATGGCCAACGAATTTGTATGGGTCCATAAAAGAGCGAGATGGCCAGAGATGGCGATGGCAGCGCAAGTGCGAGAGAGATGGACATATCTCTCGAGTGGGCGGTAATGGGCAGTGGGCGTAACGGCTTTACAGCAGCTTGCTTTTTTCTTGTCCCTCTGGTTTTCAGTTTTCAGTTTTTCAGTTTTCATACCCTTGCTCTGGGTACAATTGTGCTGAGCCCATATTTTGCCTCACAAAGCATTGTCCGTCTGTCCGTTTGTCCGTCAGTCCGTTTGTCCGTAAGTCGTATGTCCGTTGGCCTATGTTAGCTGGTCTTTCAGTTGTAAAGCCTGCTTTGTACAGCACTTTCTTTTTATCAAACTAGCTTAAAATATAGTGTTGGCATATAAATGTTGCGGAAGATATTGCATAACTTTTTTAGTTTTCAAGATTTTTAATTGGTTGTTTTACAATTATTTGTTGAGTGGAATTCTAGTACCATTTGTCAAATTTCGTTTAAATCGATATACTATGTCTTATAGCTAGTGTACCAAATTGCATGACTTTTTTAATTGAAAAGATTTTTAATTGTTAATTATGAATTTCATGGGGCTTGAGTTCGTTCTCTCAAATTTCATTAAAATCAGAACCATATATCCCTAGAATTTCCCCAAAAGATTTTACATATGTCAATTCGATTGTTTGTATTATTTATGGAATTTTAGTACAACATCATATCTTTGTTGTTGTTTAATTGGGAAATCACTCTCAAATGCATTTCCAGTAAAAACAAAAGTAACAAGGGTATTAATTTCGTCGATTCCCAAAAAATTTGGCATTCCTTTCTCGAACTTTTGCGCCCAGCAGCCCAGTTTTTGCGCATTTACCAGGGCAACGAAAATTTTCTGGCCCTCCCACTCGGTTCGATTCGATTAGGAGTAAACGTCCCCGGGATTCTGGAGCCCAGAGAAACCCAGGAGCCCAGGAGACCAGGAACCCTGTTGCTTCGTTGCTCTGTGTTGCTCGGCGGCAAATGCATTTATATTTTTTAATTCGCTCAGCCGACTTTGTAGGTGCGGAAGGCGTCAGCCTGCCAAAAGGATGCGGGCTATGTGGGTGGGGCGGGGAGGCAGGACGAAGGACTCCTACCAGTCCAGACCAGCCCAGCCAGTGCCGTCATGTGCTGCAATTCACTTAAGTTTTGATTGCTATTTTCGCTTCGCTTCCTGCTGCCACAATGTTGCCAGCGGCAGCAAATGTGTGACATTTCCGCTTCCGCACGCCGCGTTAATGTATTATGCAACACACTCACACACATACAGACACACCGACACACCGAGGCGGAGACAGAGACACAGTCGACAACTTTTTAGCTGTAAATTGCCGAATGATAACAATGTTATCAAACCACCCGGGGCCGGTGGCAAAACAACAAAAAAAAATCGAAACCCAAAAGCGGAAGCGCATCTTCCCGTTTCCCCGTGTTCCCCGTCCTGGTCTCGGGTCCTTTGAGCCAGTCCTGGCCCGCTGGTTGGTCCACCAGAAAACATCAATGGCAGGGCCATGGCCGTGACCAGGACCAGAAGTCCGATTCCCAGCCGGAGCCGGAGTCTGAGTCTGAGGCCTTCAAGGCAACTATGTCCTGGCCGCATTTTCGTTGCATGTTGCATGTCATAAACAAGCATGTCACTGCACTCCACAAAAGGGGGAGGGAAGGGGGGTCAAGGGAAGAGGAAGGGGATGAGGATGAGGGTCAAGGGAAAGGAGAAGGATATGGAAAATGGGGGTCAAGGGAAGGTTGAGGGTAAGGGATTCAGGGAAAGCGAAAGGGGAAGGGAAATAAAGAGGGGGTCACAATAAGTGAAAGGGAAAGGGGTTCGGGAAAAGCATATGGAAAAAGGGAGGGAAAAGGGGGTCACAATAAGCGAAAGGCAAAGGGAAAAGGGAAAAGACCAGGAAAAGCGGAAGCTCGGCCAGCGGAAGCAACGGAGTTTCCATTTTAAATTGCACATACGGAAACATTTTCCACCGGACTTAACTAAATACCCTGCATCCTCTTGACATAAAGGGGATGTAAATCTATGACAAAAACCATAAACCAATTAGTGATGAATATAGAATATTTTCCGATTTAAATCCTTTTTGAAGAAAAACCCAATCTTCGTTTGGCCAAAAACTGCTGTCACCTCAGCAATCAGAGCCCATTTTGCAATGAGTCCTGACAAGCTGTCCGAAATTGCATTTCCAACTTGATCACAAACTACTGCACCCCGCCTAATTGCCTTATCCAATTTGGCAATCGTCTTTACCTCGATCCGCAAACCGAGCTAGGAAAATCCCGGCCTGGCAGGGAATCTCTGGCACGAGTATCTGTGGCACCAAATGATGCTTCTCCTGCTGCTGCTCCTTCTCTTGCTCCTATTACCCCAGCAAGGAACGCAAAGTGGCAGCAAAGCTACCGCACCGCATTTTTGATGGGGGCAGACAGGCGGGAGAAATGAGGAGCAGGCGGGAGGAGGCAGGGGGCAGGAGGGAGGATGAGGAAGCAGTAGGTAACAGCGAACAGGTAACCATGTGTGCACTTCCGTTGCCAGGTGAAACGGCTGCTGCTTCGGCTGCTGCTGCTGCTAACTGCAAAACTGCATGTCAAAGGCAGCCAAGAAAGCCGCAATCATGCTGTTCCTGTTCCTGTTGCCCCCCTTCGGAATATCCCCTCACCCATTCCGAATCCATAAGGCTTATGTACACGTGCTCTATCCCACCGGCAAGAAGTTCTCCGAATGCACCACTGCCTCCTGAAGGAACTGATGGGCGAGTGGGTACCTCTTCCGGAATGTATTACTCCCCTCTCTCTCTCTAGAATGTATTATTCATTAAAACCCTCCTTCAATTGAGTCCGAGCGGTGGGCTTGAATTGTTAATAATCCTGGAATAACCATCAATCCCGGTTCGATTGTCGGACATACCCTTGGAGATGCGATGACAGGGGCAAAGGTGAAAGTTGCGAGTGAGAACAAACATTGGAGCATTTGAAAACCGAATGCGAGCGTGGGTTGGAATCTGCAAGTTATGGTGATGTGGATGTGGACTCTCTGCTCTGCTCCTCTGACGTTCAATCCGAGTCCCAATCCGTATCCGAATGCATATCTGAATGCGAATGCGAATGCGAATCAGCCCGGGGCCGTATACGGTTTAACCCTTAACCTTTGGCTTTCCCAATGTCCACAAGTTTGTGGGTTTTCTAAAAGTGAATTTTTCACGGAAATGGAAAATGGAAATCAGGGGTGGAGGAGGGGAAAAATAAATAAAACCTGTATGGACCGTACTTAACACCACTTAAGCGGACGAAGTGGATTGCCAGGCGAGCAAAAGGGGCCAAGGAATATTCCAGGGATCAACGTGTCCCTGGACAATTAACAGCAATTGGCAGGACAATCCCTTGGTGAGATATCGTCATCGTCATCGAATGCTGCATGTTAATTCCCATTAATATGCAATGTTGCACTAAGCGAGTGCTGATGATGATGATGCTGATGGATGTCCTTTGGCCAGGACTATTTCTATTTCTATTTCCAGACCCTCCTCCCTCTCTGCCCCTCCTGTTGCTGTGTCGCAAAGTGCTTTGTAAACTTTTTGTGCAGAGTCCATTAAACAAAGCTAAGCTGAAATTGAGCGAGGCGACCGAGGACGGAACTGGGACTCAGACTGGGAATGGGACTCGGACTGGGATTGGGACTGGGACTGGGGCACTAAAAGGCGTGGTGCCGAGTGGCGCCCGAGCAGGGACACTAAAAAGTGAGCAGATGGACAGAGGACACACTCACTGCGTCAATCTGTCAATCGGTCTCTGGTCTCTGGTCTCTGGTATCTGGTCTCTGCTCTCAACTCTCGGCATCTCCATCTCGGCCGTCCCTAGCTGTCCGTTCTGTCCGGTCTGTCCGGCCCAAAACCTAGTCAATCAATCACCCACAGAATTGGTTGGATGGCGTTGAAAATGTGGGGACTCAAATCAACTAACCAAATATACACATCCGTCCAGGAGGGGCGGGGCGGATAACCAATTGAAAAGTCATTTTATTTCTGGGTCCCTTAAATAAATCTCAGCTTGGATTGCACCCATTTCAAGCGGACACCTCAACTGGGCACCTCATTTGGGGGGCAGGTATTCCTTTGACAGCGCATTTGTGCAACAGAACCAGGTCCAGAAGCAGAACCAGAAGCAGAACCAGAACCAGGACCAGAAATAGGCGGCTCGTGGTTCGTGGTCCTGGGCTTTGGGAATTTCTCATTATATCCTGTTTGGCACTTTTTCGGAACGGGAACAGTGCCTAATTTAGTTGGATGGCACAAAACCACAATGTCACTGCCTCCTCTCGCAGTGGCCAAAGGACATGCAATAAAGGACTCGACGGCATGGAGCACAAAATTAACCACGGAATGGAATGCAGGACAGTTCCTGCGTTCAATTCGAAGTTCGTGGAAGTGGCTTTTTCCGTTCAATGGAGCACAAATATGAAGTCTTTTCGATTTAATTCTGCCACCTCTGCAACTAACAACCAACAACTAACCACACTAACAACAAGTGAAGATTCAGATGTATTTTTAGAGCTGCCAGCAGCTTTTTGTTCACTAATTAGTTTGCCAAGAAACTGCGCCAAAGTGCAGAAGTGCAGGCCCAATATAGTTTTTTTTTTCTCTCGCCCCAGCTTTGAATCCGACTCCGGGATAATGGGCAGGAGGAGGCGGGGTCCGAGCGGTTCTGTCAGTGGCATAGACAGGCTAATTAACTCCAACACAAAGCCGCAACTTTGGTGTTGATTGCCAATTTACAAGCTTAATGAACTTGCGACTTGCGACTCGGAACTTGGTGCCCGCAGTTGGCAACTCGAAAGTCGGGACCAAGGGATCTCTTCCAGTTGCCCGGCTGCCCGGTTGCCCAGTTGCCAGTTACCCGGTTGGGAGTGACTCCTTTGAGTTTCCCGGTGAGTTGCAGCGAGGGAAACGAAACTGAAACTGAAAATGAAAGGACTCGTCCGGGCCATGCAAGTGGGCCTAATCAAATCAAAGGAAGGCTTCCGGCCAAGGCCCAACTTGTGTCTGCGGCTGCTTATGCAATTTGCGTTGGTTAAATGCCACAGAACAGCGGTAAAGGGTTAACCCCACCCCCTCCCCCCCGATTTCTGGGTCTCCATTCACACCTGCCGAGGCAGGGTCGAGCGGAAGTGTCAATGGGGCTTAAGCTGATTGCACTGATCCATTCCGGTCGGAAATCGAAGGAGATGTGTGGTGATCTCCTAAGGAAGTACAACGGAATGGTAATTTCTTGAATTTGATTATTGTGTAAGTAAGATAAAAAATATTAAGGGGTTGTATAAATGCAACTTTAATAACATTTTCTGGTGCTAAACAAAGTTGGATGATATATATAGAAATATCTATTAAAATACCATTTGGTTGTAAATTTATTATCCGTAGATATTGTAAAATAAGTTGAACATATTTTGCATAATTCAATATGCAATTACATAATGTTTTAAAAGGATACAATATCTAGTTGACAAAATTAAGTTAATCCCAGAAAAATTTCTTCCTGATTTGGTAATAAAAATTGAAGTTTGAAATAAATAAAAGTACAATTTGATATTGTGATTTAATTCATATATAATATCAAAATGATTTTGTGGTGCAAATAAAAGTTGGCAATCAATATGGAAATAAATACAAATTCCATTTAAAATATCTTCTGGCTTAAATTTGATAACCAGAATATATAGCAATATATATGTATATATTTTAAAATGTCTCTAGTCACATTAAAAAACTTAATGCATACTAGAATAAATTATGAATCTCGTATTATAAAGAAAACCACAGGAATGTCAATCAAATTTGGTGATGAAAGTCAAAGTTAGTTATTAAAAAAAAGACCCATTTGATATTGTGATTAAATTCACATAATATATCAATCTGATTTTTTTAAGATAATTAATGTGGAAATAAATAAAAGTTTCCCAAAAAATACCACCCTTAAATTTCATTATCCGAAGATATTGCCAATACAAATATTTCTATTGACACATATAAGATTAAAATCAAATTTAAATCTAGGTAAATCCAATAGAATATAAATCTAATTTGTGGATTCAAATCAAGGTAACAAATAGCAAATAAAATTTAGCCAAAATTATGCTAAATGCACGACTTATGCTGTGAATGAAAGATCAGGTGGAATTTCTGCTGGGACCGGTGAGAGTGACCTGGGACGGGTCAGAATATCCGCAGGACCATCATTATTAGCCGCAGATTTCGTAGCAAGAGCCACCGAACCAACACAAAAAAAAAACTCCACATCCTCATCGCTGAGGGCGGGGAGAAAAAATACGACAACAACAAACTCTGGTGGCATCTGAGTTATGGTGAAATTTCATTTCAACTTTTGCATAATTTTATGCTCATTATGGCAGGGCTGTCCCTAGCAAGGATCCAAAAGGGAAATCCAATGGGCAGGAGAGGGGAGGGAAATGGAGGGGAGGAGTCAACTCCAGCGACGCGAAAAGTCCCTGGACAGTGGCTTTAATTACTTTGATGCATGATTTTGCTGCCATTTGCAATTTGTTGCCGGGGATAATGAGCAGGAAGAGCGGGTCTTGCCGGCTTTATTTAACCTGCCACACAATTACGAGCACCGACACAGACAGCCACACACACACACGCACAGAGAGACACACACAAAATGGGCGGCAGGATTCGAAGGATTCGAAGGATTCACACATGAGCTGTTCGTACGCAATACCCTTCTGCATTTCTGCTCAGTGGAAATTCGAGCAGGAAAACCCACACCGACCACGTCGATGGTTATCGTAATTAATATTTGTTGGCGGATCTCCTGTGAGATTCGAGCATAACGTGTTTAATGCCAATTATGGCCAACACCATTTCAGTTACCCAATCAAACAGGAACTCAAATAACGCCTAAGCATGACCTTTGATTTTCCCGCGGAAAAATCCCAGGGAAACTGCATTTGCATTTGCATTTGCACTTGCATTTCCAACTAATCTAATCTAATAAGGGAAATTAACTAATGAAGGAAACTGATTGGCTTGGCCTTTGAACGTTGCCTGAGCTCTTTTCCTATTCATTCAAAGTTAAGTCATGGAAAAACCAATTCCCATTTAAAGCGGGAATTAAATTTACAACAAAAAAAAAATAAAAAATGCAAGACTAAATTTAAAATGGCAAAAAAAGGGGCCTGCTGAATATATACAAGTATTTTTGCCATATTTAGAGTATGCGTTTCTCCGGGCATCTCTCTGAAAAGTTGAGTGTTGTTGTTGAGTGTTCTGTATTCTGTATCGCTTATTGGACGTCTGTCTGGCTTGCTCTCGCTTCCAGCAAGGACACTTCAAAGGACGAGCGTCGGCGCCGCCGAGTGGCAAACGGAGCGACAGGAGCAAATTCCCCGCTGGCGAGCAATTGAGCAATTGAGCCAAATGGGTAAGTGACAATCCGACGAGCCACTAATGAACCACTCCACCCAACAATCCTCCTTCCGCACTCATCAAAATCAAAATCAAAATATATATATGCCCCAACACTTCATCCTCTCCAGATCTACTATACTATACTATACTATATATATTCTTTAAGTGTTTAACAAACAACAACAAAAAAATACTCTCTATTTGTGGTTCGAGAAATATATATATATCTGTGACTATTTACTGTACTTCAATAAAAACAATAATAATACAAATAAAGCCTCATTTTAATTTCGAGTCAATTAAATAATCATTAATAGTGCCATTTAATTTTATAACTATTTATGGTATTCACTTTGACTTAATTAACTCTCTCTCAACCAATTAATGCTATATTTAATGTTTATTTTCCTCGATTGTATGCCAATAATTAATACTCTATTTTCAGTTAATAACATATATTTAATGTATTTACTAATTGTGTTCTCCAATAAATGATTTGTTAATTAAAAAAAGAAAACCCTGTTTTAAGTACTTAAATTGTTATTTTCCTATAGAACTATATAGTTTTTAGAATAGGTAACACATCGGACAAATTGCCTCTATGGCTCTTTTTGTCGCAATTTTCCTGGACTTTCCACCAACACTCTCCGGCACTTTTCCGATATTGACATTTTCGACAGCTGGGCTTTGTGGGACGAACAGTGCGTTTGACATCTGCAACTGAATTTTTCACTAATTATCTTCACAGTTGACGAAGATACATCACTATTCCGACCGTACTTTAGATACAATTTGCCAACTACGGTCGTTGCAGTTTACACTTAAAAAAAAACTTTAAACCAAAAAACTTACTATATTTAAAAATCCTTAATTTGTCAGCTGTAAAATTGTTTTTATGGGACACTATTTATTATTTATTTAGCTAAATATGTCCAATAACATTTATTTAAATTGGTGAATTTTTCAAGGGTGAACTAAATAATTTGTATCTAATGTCTAATTAATACTATNACAAATTGCCTCTATGGCTCTTTTTGTCGCAATTTTCCTGGACTTTCCACCAACACTCTCCGGCACTTTTCCGATATTGACATTTTCGACAGCTGGGCTTTGTGGGACGAGCAATGCGTTTGACATCTGCAACTGAATTTTTCACTAATTATCTTCACAGTTGACGAAGATACATCACTATTCCGAGGGTACTTTAGATACAATTTACCAACTGCGGTCGTTACAATTTCAGTAAATTTTTAAACATGGCCCAACAACAAAAACTTTAAACTTAAAAACTTACTACATTTAAATTGTCAGCTGTAAAATTGTTTTTATGGGACACTATTTATTATTTATTTAGCTAAATATGTCCAATAACATTTATTTAAATTGGTGAATTTTTCAAGGGTCAACTAAATAATTTGTATCTAATGTCTACTAAATTTTAAGTTTTTATAATGATATTTATTTCAA
>JAJJHY010004047.1:3173010-3184428 GCA_021224005.1 Drosophila setifemur
TATTGTTGTTCCTAATTTATTTACTTCTCTATTTAATGCCTTCAATTAATGTGTTTATAAAAAATTATTTATCAGTATTTATATATTATATAAAATACGCTATAAATACGAGAACTATTATTTGTGAAGTAGTTTTACCAATATTTAATTCTTTATTTCGCTTAAATTTAATACCTATAATTAATGCTTCAATATAAGTTTATTAAATATAAATTCAATAATAATGGATTTATATTTATTAAAATTGAACAATATAATTTTGTAAAGATTTTAATAAGGTTAATTTAATTATTTCCTATTAATATTGTTGTTCCTACTTTATTTAGCTCTCTAATTAATGCTTTCAATTGATGTGTTAATACAATATTATTTGTTAGTATTTATATATTAAATAAATTACGTTATAAATACGTGAAGTACTATTAATGTAGTAATTATTACAATATTTTATTCTTTATTTCGCCTTAATTTAATACCTTCAATTAATGCTTGCCCATGATTTTATAAAATATTATTTTCATTTCAAAATAAAGATTTTCCAAGGGTCTTAAATAGGCGATTTAAATAATGAATATTTTAACTTGTATATCCACTAATTTAGGCAGATTTTATCTAGGTAAACTAAGCTATTTCCTTAATGATAAAAAATATATTTTGTGGCATTTACTAATTTACATACTTGTTTTCCTTCCTCCGGCAGATGCTCTGCGCTTCCGAGGATCTCCGTTCTCTCGCTTCACCGGTCAGTCGAACGGCCCGGGTCACCACCGTCCCCCAGGCAGCATGCAGAGGCCTCCTCCGCCGGGTGCCTACGGCATGGTCGGAATGGTCGGCATGGTCGGGTCCGGGGCCGAACCCCTCATCGTGGTGGAGGAGTCGAATCTGCCCGAGGAACAGGAGCAGGACAGCTCGGAGCAGACGGTCTCGAATCGGGGCAGTCTGGACATCGATTCGCCGGTGAATCCCTATCTCCTCTCACCCTGGAGGGATCCGAGGGAGGCACGGAAGCAGTCCTTGCCATCCCAGCAGGTCACCGACGGCATCACAGCCAGTCAAGTGCGTCGCCTGTCCGAACGCGGCGGCGAGGGTTCCGGTCCCACTCCCCGCGAGGCCGCCTTCCTGGCCACTCTCTCCCAGGCTCCTGCCCCCACCGGCAGACGTCACTCAGTGGTCACCATCTCCAAGGTGCCGATCACCCTTTTTGGCCGCTCCCGGCGCGAATCTGTCGCCGCCTATCCGAACAGCAACGGGTGAGTCCGGGGTCGGGGTTTTATTATTTGATCAAATTGCTAACCATCCTCCATTACCCTACGACTCCTCATCCTCCCCCTCGTCCAGGAGCAGTCGCATTCTCCACTCCCGACGCGAGAGCAACGCGGGCCCGCCGTCGACGGATCCCATTGGCAGCATTCACAACTTGCAGCTGGACATCATGGACGACATCCACATGCAGTCGCGGAAGGCCCGGCTGACCCTCTGGTCCTCCTCGAGCGAGAAGGTGTGCGAGGTGCAGACGGTGGACGAGGTGGGCACTGGGCAGCCGGCCAGGCGTTTTACGAATCGTCGGTACTCGGAATGCCCTCAGGCGCCGGGACTAGTCCCAGCCAGCTCTTTTCGCCGACCCTCCGAGCTGCCCCCCGTTGGTCAGCATCACATCCAGATCCAGGCCACCCCGCCCGCACCCACAGCGCCCTCCAGTCGGGCATCGACGCGGCGCAAGAAGTCAGGTGGCGGGGGCGGTGGCGGTGGCCTCCTGGGCAGTCGGACGGATTTGGTTGGGATCTTCAGTTCGCTGACCAGCTCCGCCATGGATATGCACCGACCGGAGCCGGAGGGGAATGCTGGCAGCTCCAGTGCCAGCGCGAGCTCTTCGGCAGCTGCCGGGAGTCCTTTCCTCAGCCAGACATTCCAAGCAGCGGCACGTGGACGGGCCACAAGCGCAACACCAACACCAACAACACACGGGGGTCTACAGGTAGGTAGGAGGTGGATTATCCTTGGATAATCTCTGGAGAGGATTTTGTATTTATATTGTTTTCCCAACATTGAAAATGCGAATTGTGATGGGTAAAATGGGTTTTCATTTATTTATATTATCCTTGATAAACAATCCAAGCAAAAACTTATAATGCTCAATCAGATCAATATGTTGTGGCATTAAAACCCATTTTTTAATGAGATTATTATACCGGATTTTCACTGTACCAAAGTCAAAGCATTCTGATGGCTAAAATGGGTTTATATATTTATCCTTAATGTTTAATCCACTTAGAATCCTATTAATGCTCGTCTATATAATGCCCAAGGATGCCAAAATCTGCATCTATATTTGTGGGACAAAATCCCATTTTTCTTTAGAGAAAAACTGCGATTGTCATACCGGTTTTTCACTGTACCTAGGTCAAAGCATTCTTCCCTCAATAATTCACTTTGGAAATCGCCATAAATCAGCGCAGGAACATTATCTCTTGCAATTTATTTGTGGAAAGGACTTTACTTTGGAAATTTATTTAAATGGACAAAAAGTTGGAAGTTACTTTAGAGTACAAGATATACACCTATTTATATAATAGGATAGATAAAGTATTTATTTACTTCCTTTAATTCAGAGTCTTCATACATATTTATTTATTTTGGTTTAGGTAAAAATACAATTAAAAGGGACATTGACCAGCTCCTTAAGCTAGACCCAAATTAATAAGTAATAAATTAAAACCAAAATGAAATTAGAACCAAATTAAAAAGAAATAAATTCTATATTGAATTGCTAAATATATATATTACCAGGTCGGCGGAGCCGTCAGCAGTGGAGGCGGAACGGGTGGCAATGGTCTCCTTGATCCGAATGCGGGACGTTCGACTCGTTCGAACAGTTTCGACGTCTCGTTGCTGAACAACGCCAAGCAGCTGGTGAGCGAGGCCCAGGACAACGGATCCGCAGCACTTTCGGGTTGGTTTGCGAAGCGTCACCAGCCGATGGCCAGGAAGAAGAGCGTCCGGAGCAAGAGCTCGGCGGTGGCCCTGTCGAAGGACGTGCTGGAGAGGCTGCAGAAGAAGGATCCGTTGGGCGGGGACTCGGGCAAGCCGAAGCTGAAGCCGCGGGCGAAGCAGAAGACCTGGGCGGAGTCAACCAAGGCTAATATTGTGGATGCCACCATTCTGGGCACCGCCATCGAGGGCTTCTTGCGCAAGACCTCCAATGCCAGCATGGCCGGGGGAATTGTACCTGGCTCTGGCTCTGGCTCCGGATCGGGTTCGGGATCGGGAGCCGGACCCTCCACCTCGGGCGCGGCCCGGGGTGCGGTGCCCAAGATGGGTTCGGGCAGCGCTGGAAATAGCCCCGCCCACAGCGCTCGACGTCAACGCCCCACCGGTGGCAACTCGGCTCAGTCGCAGGCCGGGCGGGCCATGCGCTCCACTTTGAATTGGTTTGGCAAGGGCGACGAGGACGACTCGAAGGACACGTGCGACGCCTCGCTCTGTGCCACGCTCAAGGACCTCTTCGTCAAATAGGTCGGGGGACGCAGAGGCAAGTAGAGCAAAGGGTCGCGTCCCGGCTAGAGCAGAACATCCGGTGAGTTTTGTTAGCTATCCTATTGTTTATATAGTTGAGAGATCGGATTCAGTATCAACTTACTTGTAAATTCTTCGAGTGTAAAGCTGTCGGCTTTGTTTGCTTTGTGTTTGTTTTTAAAACTCGAAGTTTGTTGTATTTGAAATTGTTTTACATTTTGATTAACTTACTACTACTTCTAAATACTACTTTCTTTTAAGTACTGGAATACTTAATTTAATTTTCTTAGACTCTATTATATTTAAACTAAGACTACATTTATATGAAACTTACAATTTGAGATTTTCGATTAAGTAAATAAATACTTGGCTTCATTTAGAGTCTTCATTCATATTTATTTATTTTAGTTTGTTCTTTTAACTTAAACTGCATTGTATTTGAACTTTGATTAAATATTCAAAACATATATTTTGGGGTATTTAGATATACCTATGTACATATGTATATTTAACTGATTATATTCTTTTATTTGATAGACAAGAATTAGTATCTACTCACGATGATTTTAAGTTGAAAACTTTTTTTATTATCTTTGGCTTGAATTTTTTGTTTTTTGTTTTCTTGCACAATGGATAAAATGGAATTTTTTTTTAAATAAAAAATTGTTTGTAGAAGCTTGCACTTTATTTTTATTAGAAAGATTCCCTGGTTAATTATTACATATCCTATAGAAATATCATATTTTAATTTACAATCAACTCTTTTCTTAATTCTATTGCACATCTTTGAGCAGCTTAGAAGCTCACACATTTTTTTTTTCAATAGCATTAAATTTCCTGGTTATTTATTTAATATATTTAATAACATCCAATTTTAATTTACAATCAAAACTTTCCTCAATTCCATTGCACATCTTTGAGCAGCTTTTGAGCACTGCAGGAGCACCGTATTAAATTGATTTAATCAACCTTGTTTATTTTGGAACTTGTCCGCCTTTTAGCCAGCTACTTGCACCTCTGAGATCCAGGAATCCTTATCGAAAATCGAAATCGAAACGAACGAAAACGAAAACGAACTTTGAAGCTGAACACACCAGTGAACACCAGTGAACAATAAATGCAGCAGCTAAATAAACCATCTTAGATACTCACCCATTCAGCACGAAACGAAAAATAGTTGGCAAAACAAGAAAAAACACACACACACACAATTCCGACCCACCAACTTACCAAACCCACAAACAAAAGCTTAATATACGCTAAAATAACAAAACGTAAACGAAATCGAAACCGAAAACAAAATCAAATCAAATAACCCCCATCTAACTTTGCATAGAAAAGCAAATGTNGGATAAAATGGAATTTATTTTAATTAAATATAGTTTGTAGAAGCTTGCACTTTATTTTCATTAAAAGGATTCCCTGGTTAATTATTACATTTTCTATAATAATATTAAATTTTAATTTACAATCAACTCTTTTCTTAATTCTATTGCACATCTTTGAGTAGCTTAGAAGCTCACACTTTATTTTGATTCAATTGCATTAAATTTCCTGGTTATTTATTAAATATATTTAACAACATCCAATTTTAATTTACAATCAAAACTTTCCTCAATTCCATTGCACATCTTTGAGCAGCTTTGAGCACTGCAGACGCACTGTATTAAATTGATTTAATCAACCTTGTTTATTTGGAACTTGTCCGCCTTTTAGCCAGCTACTTGCACCTCTGAGATCCAGGAATCCTTATCGAAAATCGAAATCGAAACGAACGAAAACGAAAACGAACTTTGAAGCTGAACACACCAGTGAACACCAGTGAACAATAAATGCAGCAGCTAAATAAACCATCTTAGATACTCACCCATTCAGCACGAAACGAAAAATAGTTGGCAAAACAAGAAAAAACACACACACACACAATTCCGACCCACCAACTTACCAAACCCACAAACAAAAGCTTAATATACGCTAAAAACAACAAAACGTAAACGAAATCGAAATCGAAACCGAAAACAAAATCAAATCAAATAACCCCCATCTAACTTTGCATAGAAAAGCAAATGTTTAAACAAAAAAAGAAACGACGAAGAAGAAAGGAGAATAATCAGAACCTCAAAGGGAATCACTCACATAAAACATGGCACTAGAGTAATCACAGTAATGGAACCATTACATCAATTAACAGTCGATCTGGTACGGTAATTAATGGAGAACAACAACAGCAATTGGATTATCGAATGTACAGTACAGTACAGTACGAAAGGATAATGCTAACGATACCTGAATAATCGGCACATGGGAACAGATAGAGAATTCAAAACTAATCGAAACCTGAACAGCAATACACCATTTTCTTAGCAGAGCAGAGCAGTAATAGTAACATTTTGTTAACAGTGCACAGTAACGGTAACTTTAGCAGGCGGTACCTGAAACACACACACACACTTTTACAGCACACACGAACACACAGACAGAGTAACGGTGAACAATAACAGTACAAGAGCGCAACTAACGGTACAAGTAACTTATTTCCATACATAGAGCTGTATTTTTGGTAAGTGCAAAGCGGAACGAAACGATAAGCGATATTTAGTGATCGATAGCGATAACAGGTAGGATTAAGGAATCAGATATCAGGTATCAGGTACCAGGAATCACGATCATCGGGGATGGGGGATCCGGAGATCTAGGGAACTGGAGATCTAGGGATCTGGAGATCTGGGGATGGGACTATGACGCAAAACCTCACCTCACCGCATACTTCCTCAAGCGACGGGACAGACCTCATACTATATTGATATAAAGATATATACCAAGAAGTTATATATACGTATATATATTCTCATACCATTTGTAATCGAAAGTTGAGAAATGAAGTGGGCGTGGTCAAATAGGGGGCAGACAGAGAGAGAATATTTTTGAATATTTTTCTATGTGCAGAGCAATTTAAGCGGGTTTCGGGGAGAAACCCAGGAGCAGGACGAGGATGCAAACGCGTCCGACGACGATGCAGAACGGAACTACTCATATACGGAGTAGATTGTTTTCCTTTTTTTGTGGATATGCAGCGAATGGGCATATCGAAGAGGCGGAGGCAGCCGTTCGGAAATGAAACCGAAACAGAAACAGAAACAAAGCTTAAATCGAGGCAGGAAAACCCGGGAGTGGGGTGTCCTATTCCAGAGACACAACAATCGAGTGAATCGGGCCGAAAGGAGATGCTCGAACGGCTGCCACAACAAGAGTTTCACACACACACACAGACACACACACACAGACACACGAATCAGCACGGATATGTGCACATATTTATACACATTACAATATGCGAGTTTATCAACCGCAGCGTAAGGAATAAGCAAATGAAGAAAATGAAGAAAAAGAAGAAAAAGAAGTATATGTCTAGCGACTCAAGAGTTTTAATCAATGTAAACCACACAATAAATGTAATTTGTATGTACAATCTGAGCTTACTCCTGGCAACTCACAAAGCGCCAATGCAGAAAGCTAGCAGTAAGCAGTAAGCAAAAAGCAGAAGCAGAAGCAGAAAGCATAAAGCAGAAAACAGAAAGCATAAAGCAAATCGAAGCACACAAAAAAAAAGCAACAGCAAAAGCAAAAGCAAATACCAAACTAGATCGAGTCGAGCGGAATCGAAAATTGAATATAAATTAATCTCCGCGTTGAATATTTAATGTTAAACGTAAAATAATACGAAGGCAAAAGCGGAAAAGCACCCAGAGCACTCAAAGTAGATTCTGTAGCTGGGAGGGATTGGGATTGGGAACGGGACTGGGACTGGGACTGGGACTGGGATTTCGGGAGGCGAGATTGAGGCTTAAGCAAGTTAAGTTTCCCAGGAAGAAGTTTTAAAATCAATTAAGGAAGAAATTCAAATTGGAAACTCGCAATTGCAGACATTGGCAAACAGAGCAAAGTGGGTCAGCGGAGAGAGGGGCGAGAGAGCAAACAAACAAACAAACAATCAGTCAATATTGCAATCAATCAAGTGTGTTTCTATATGCGGCATTTGGCTTTGTCAATTTGTCAATTTGGTCAATGGCAACCAACGATGGTTGCCGGATGGAAATGGGATGGAAATGGAAATGGGTATGGGACGGGGAATGGAGATTCGTTTGACTGCAGGCCGAGTGCATATGTTGCCCGATTTATTGAATTGAATTACTACATATACACACAAATATATATTTAACCATAATCCACATACAAACAGAATATGTCTCAATGTGCCCGAAACGTGTTTTAGTCTTCGATTTCCATGTGGTGTCTCAAGGCGGTAAACCAAAGTTAACTTTCACTTTCAGTGTGTTGATAAAAACTAAAAAAAATACAAATAAAAACTAAAAACAAAAAAAAACAAAAAGGCAAAAAAAAAAACAGAAAACAGAAAACCAAAACTTAAAACTAAAACAAAGAGATGCAGGCGAAGACCTGTGTATTTACCTTAATACTGTATATCTATCTATATATACAAACAACAAAAGAACATATGAATATACAATATCTACACGTAATTATACACATACATATATATGCATATATATGATATATCAAAACTATTTACAAGTGCGATCCTTCTTGGTCGCAGCCGAAACTAAAGTTGTCCACGTTTTGCTCATCATCCTAACTGTTGTTCTATATCGTTGCTATAACCGATCTATACTACGTAACAATAAATGTGTACAAAACGGGGAGAGAGAGCGGGGATTGGTCTTAGATCTGGGTACTACGTACTAGGTACTAGGAACTTAGGGACTAGGAACACCAAATCCCAAATCATGCAACTCTCCAAGTTCTATTTGTCCTATTTTTGATAGTTATACATATACTACTACACGCAGCTATATGTATTCTGGATATATAGAATACGGTGTATACCATATACGCATATGAATATATACTACATATATATACTATATGGAGGTGTAATTTTTTCGATTGATTTAGCATTGAATGTGCATAGATTTATGACTACTCCATATATACGTGTGTGCATCTTACCTATCAAGAGAATAATGCATCCGACAAATATCGAGATAATAATGCATCCGAGAAATACTCGGGCAGACCGATTTCTTGGGCCTCCGGTGAAATCAGTGAGTCATCTCATCTCGTCTCATCTCGAGCGGAATGCAACTGCAAGTGGAGAATGAGACTCAAGATGATGATGCAGTGGGCAGGGACAGATTCCGGGACAGATTCCGGGGCAGGGTCAAGAGCAGCGGCAGTGGAGGATGTGGTTGCGGAAAACCACAACAAATTACCGAATTGCTGATTTGCGGATTTCGCCCGGAGGCCGTCATTGTCATTGTCATTGTTTGTTGACGTTGATGTTGATGTTGATGTCGTGCAATTGTAATTACCGTTGTTCAATTGTTGTTAATGTTTATCCACATTAAAAAAGTATGTTTGTATGTGTCAGACGTAAGACTACATCCGATATTAAAGCAAGCGGTTACCACCGACTACAGTACTTTAGTAGTGTTAACTGGCGCCCATCGTGTGTGTTAACTCAATTTTTTTTTTCTCAGTGTGCGTGCGGTGCAGATAGCAGATAGCAGATAGACGATGATTTTTCGCGGTTTATTCTTTTTCGGGTTTTTTTCTGGGCCATCGGCAACCCAGGGGGAAAAGTGGGCAAAACTACGCATAATCTAGCATGTAAAAAGGCAGGGACGGAGGGAGAAGGAGGGGTAGAGAGAGAGAGGGCGAAGATCGGCACTTATTAACCTACATATATATTTATGCCTAATGAGTATATTTAACTAAGATATATATCTATGTAAATAAGAAGGATGCAGGATGCAGGATGCAGGGCAGGGCAGGACTGGCAGGGCAGGGAATACCTTTGTACATAGTTATGCGTACATTAGAGAGAGCGGGCAGAGAGAGCGAGGGAGGGAGGGAGGGAGGGGTAGGGAAAGGTAGTTTCTATTAAGTCAAAATCCAAATGCAACCGAATGTAAAACAATCAATCAAGGACACATAATCTAAACGTAAACGAAAATAATCGAGAAAAAAAAGAACCCAAAAATCAGATGTGGGGCGGGCGGCTGGCGGGGAAGGCTCTCTTAGTAATACCACCACACACAAAAACCGAAAACCGAAAACCACCAACCACACAGCCCCCTGGCTGAGGCGGAGGCCAGGGTCCGGACGGGAAAATCAGACGGATGGAGGATGGAGGATGGAGGACGGAGGATGTGCACCAGGCGAGAGTACTTTACCACACATACAATATCCAGTATACAGCTAAATATATATACACCCATATACATACCTATATACATCTATATATACATATTGAATATATATATATATACGGAAATAAATAGTTTATGTGTACAAAAAAAAACTGGCCTCTGGTTTCTGATTTCTGAAGAGTTCGGATTGGGCTTGGTTCCCTGATTGATGGGGCAGTGGCAAGGTGGCTGCGGGGCATCGCAAAAATCTGCCAAGTGCACCACCAGACCAGACCAGACCAGACCACCATCAGACCACCAAACTACCAAACCACAGCGTCCTGCCCAGCGGCAGCCAGTCATAAATCAAACATCCATTCGACCCACATCATCCTTGCTCCTTGAAGTATGCAACGCAAATTCGGCAACGCCATCCACCTGACCAGGTGGTGGTCCAGGAACAGGCAGGGGCAGGGCTAGGGTCCACGAATCGGTCACGGCAACAGGCATTAAATGTTAATGCGCTTTATGCAACGCTTGACTGGCCAAACAGCCAACGGCGCCCACATCCAGCATCCGCTTCCCTTGCCAACTGAACCTGGATTCCCCCGCACAGAGTCGACTCGCTGGATACCCTGGGGTTCCAGCTCCACAGGGAGTGGCTTAAAGTAATTTAGAAAACAAATAAACTGCATATTCTCTCCGGGTATATACACTATATACTATATATATANGTTTCGCTCCCCTTTGAGGAGCCCGGGCTGGAGTTTAGAGATGCCAAATTCCAGGAACCCCAACTGCTGCCATCTGCAAGGGGTATCCATCTGCAAAGGGCATCCGGGAGGGCGGAGGGAGGAGGGGATGCAGAAAACCTGCCATTCAGCGCTGGCTGGATGTCAAGCGTGAAATTCGAACGCTCCGATTGCTGCATGCGATGTTGGATCTGGATGGAAATGGAAACCCTGGTAGAGGAGCAGGAGCAGGAGCTGGGGGAGGAGGAGGAGCAGCAGGAGGAGCAGGAGTAGGAGGGTCAGGGGCACCGAACAGGTAATAAAGCCCTGGCGACAACTGTTGCTGGCTAATCAGCCGCCCAGCTGGCATTGTCATCGCATTGTTATCGCTTTGGCCTTGGGCGTAGACAGCAGACAGGGGACCAATTATATTGCACAAAGTGCAGGAGTCCCCGAGGAACCGGAGGCAAACATATTTGCCTAATTACCAAAGCGCGTACTACCAAATGGAGGCCGCTTTTAGATTTCAGTTCGATTTTTGTTGCTTTTTTTTTTTGGTATGATGAAGCTGAAAAATATGACTTTTCAATACATTTAAAACAATAAAATACAAATTTTTATTTTCCCATAAAATAATTATAATTATTTGTATTATTATAATATTTTTTAGTTATATTTATTACGCATTTTAAGTTCTTGAAAACGAAGCAGCAAATATTTAGACACCAACCTTCGCCTCAGCTTTTCAGTTGGTGCGCAAACCCAAGCAGATTCACGAACCCTCCCCTCCCAACAGTCACGTCGCAAATAGTGTGCCCTGTGTTTGTGGTTGTTTTAGCCAAATTCGTGTAATGAATGCAAAATTGAATATTCTTGTTCTTGCGTAAAAATACGCGTTCGATTTTGATGTTTCGATGTTTCCCAGAATTAGTATTTCGAGGAAATTTGTAGTTGGAAAATGCACG
>JAJJHY010004047.1:3244747-3256538 GCA_021224005.1 Drosophila setifemur
AATACAAAAATTTTATACAAACATTTATTACAAAATTAGTCAGGAATTATAAAAAAAATCTAAAATTCCATTTCTAGAAGTATTTTTCCATGGAATTATTTATTCACTTTTTAACAAATTGATTACTAATATTTTCTATTTAAGTTCACAAAAGGTTACATCATTATTTAATTTAGTATATTTTAAGGTTCCTCAAATATCGGAATATATATTTTTTTGCTTTAATAATCTATATTTTATTTATTTATGGTAATGTAAATTAATTTTATTTAAAGTCAAAAAGTTATAAAAAAATAATTTCTTATCTAATATTAAATTTTTCTCTATTCGATGAATTTGATGTAGAAAATATATTTTTAAATAAAATTTTAATTTTAAGCTAATCAAAAGAGAAAACTTATATCTAAATTTATTTCCTATATTTTTTTTTTGAGATTTTATAATGCTTCAAATATCTGTTTATATATTAAGCTTCTTCAATAACCTTTTATTTAGATATTTTCTTGAATCTTAATTAAATGTTATTGAAGTTATTAAAGATATAAAAACTCTTGTGTAATAATCAGGTAATTCTTTTAAAAAACTATTAAAATTTCCCTTATTTCATTGTGTGAACTCCCCCGTTATTTTTCCCGCAGTGCATCGACTCATCCATGGGAGGTGCAAACGCCTCAACGCAGCCCGATTTGATCCCAGCCCGGCCCATCCGCGCTCACGTTCTTGGCCATGGCCCGTCATTATGAGCCGTCACCTTGTTGTGTAGACATTGGCCATGGCCACCGCCACAGCCTCAGCCTCGGCCACATCCACATCCAACGCCACATCCACCGCCACATCCACGTCCCCATCCACAGAGGCAGACAAAGATGGAGCCAGTCGGCATGGTGGATGCTGGCCAGGGGCGGAGTCGGAGGGGAGGGGGGCTGCAACTGCTAATCCGGTTCGAATGCGGCGGCGGCAATCGCTGGAGTGAAATCAACTCGTTAACTCGTTACCAAAACTGATCCCATTTAGCGGCGGCGCATCGCACAAAAACCGGCGCCAGTCGCACAGCCCCAAGGAATGCCCTACACATCGGGGGGATCTACGGAGATGGCCTCCATCTAGTGCAGGGGATTGGTAGGGTACTCAGGTCTATAAGCTGTATATTTATGGAGCTAGAAATATGATTATTTTATACTAGATTCGACATTATGAAGCTGGTGAATTAATTCATTTTCAGTTATTAACAGGTAAATATACCATTTTTTAAAAATTATTTTCATTTATATTTTATGGAATTGGTGAATTTAATTTATCTTTTCAACTTATCAGTTTTTAATAGGTAAATATATGTTCTTTATTTTATTTATATTTCTAGAGCTACAATTATATTATTTTATATTACATTTTAACGTTTGAATATGGTGAATTAATTGCAGTTCTATAATTTATTATATTTCTTGAGCAGTAATTATAATAAAATTATATGTTTTTTGAAGTGAATTAAATTTTTTTTAAATATATCACTTTTGAAGACAACATATTTTTATATTATAAATTTATATCATAGTATTTGAAAATATAGTGAATTTATAACTTTATAATTTGGATTCATTTATATTTTTATCAAAAAGGTTATTACTCATAGAAAATTCCTCTTAAATTGATTAATTGAAATAGTAAATTATTCTTATTTGCTACTTTTTCCAGTTTAAAATATTGTATTATCAAAATCATTATAATTGTAATATTAATGAGTTAAATATATAGGATTATACTAATCAGAAAATAAATTACATTCGGTTTTCCATTGATTCATTATTACTTTTAAATTACTCCTTGATATAGTCAATTTCAGATATTTAAGCCAGTTAAAAATATTTAATTGAAATGAATTAATAGTTAATAATCCGCCACCAGATGCAGGGCATTCGGTGATCACCTTGGCTGTGCCCCCCCAAAATGGAGCTAAAAAGAGATCCGGAGCGAAGGGTTGTCTTTGGCTGCGGCTGCGGCTTTTGCTGTGGCGCATTCGCGTCATCAGCATCATCATCGCCAACACCTTCATCATTATCGGCGGTGTCGGCGTCTGTGGCGGCGTCGGCAGCCCAAACTCAAGACCATACCCAAGCCCATGCCCCCGCCCCATCCCCATCCTCATCCCTGCCTCATTCCCAGTTCGGAAACCCATGCTTAAACCCATCCTCCATGGGATGCCCAGCGAGTTGCCCGAGGCGGTGCTGAAGCTAAATCTGAAGCCGCTTCCAGGCGGCGCTGCTCTCTCATCGAAACCCAGCCCCGTCCAGTCCAGTTCAGTCCACTCCCGTCCAACCCATCCGAAGACCCAACCAAAACCAAGCCAAAATCAAAGCCCAAACCAAAGCCAAACCGAAGCAATTGCCAGATCCCAGCAGAGTCCAGCCCAGTCCAGTGGAGTCCGTAGGTGGCTGTGATGATATACTTTGGCCTTAGCTGTTGAAAAGGTGCTCCTCCAGCAGCTTCCGCTCTGGACGCGAACCCGGCAATATTGTTGCATTGTTATTCTTATTGTTATTCTGCGGCAACGTTGAAAAGCCAAAAGCCAGAGGCAGGGGCAGGGGCAGAGGCAGAGGAGGATGCCATAGGAGGGGCAGTAGCAGAAGGATATTGGAGCCTCTTCGGCGGCGTCGGTGGCGGCCTCCATGTTATTAACTTATTTTCAACCAATAAAACGGCAATGAAGCGGGGCAGGAGCGGGGGCAGGAGCGGGGTTCTGGGTGTGGATCGTTGGTAGAATGGTAGAACAGCACCGCAAATCAGTTCCCACAGTTATTACTTTTCATAGGCTCAGGCAGGGAAGGGGTCCGGGACAGGGACCGGGGCTAGTTGCTGGCCTGGAAGTAATGCGATGTCGGATCAGAGTTGAACACAACAAAAACAAAAACCGGGGAAGGAGGCGATGGCGCCTCCGTTTGGGATTGCTCGTTGATTGGGCTTGACCGCAGAAAGTGTCAAATGACAGGGGACAGATCGGGGACAGGGGCGGGGGAGGGGGAGGGGGATCCAGAGGGTGACAGGATGGTCAGGAGCTGGGGGGAGTCAAGGAGTCACTCCCGGTGGAAGCACTGCAAGTGTTGATGGCGCCCGCTTGCCAAGGGCTGATTAATGCGCAGCCATTAATCTCGGCCAGCAATGGAGTTGCAGTTGGACTCAATCTCGGCCAGCAATGGAGTTGCAGTTGGACTCGGACTCGGACTCGGGAGAGGGAGAACCTCCTTGGACAGACCGCACACAGTGCGATCTCAATGCTGTAATTGCTGAACAGCAGCCGAATAGCAGAAACAGAAACAAAACATATCGGAGATCGGAGATCGGGATTGGGATTGGGTTCGGGATTGGGATTGGGATGGGAGAAAGACACGAAAAACAAAACCCCGCACCAGATGATAATTATGTAGAATGATAGTTCCTTTCTTGTCCGATCCACCACTCCTCCTGATCCGACCCCCTTGTTGTCGTTTTGAAGTGTACAATTTCACAACATTTAATTCAAGATTTGACGGGTGGGGATCAGGGATGTGGCAGGAGCAGGAGGAGTAGTAGGAGGAGAGGGGGATGAACAGGTTCCGAGGCTCGTCAATTGAGCGACAGGTACACACAGATACTCTACCGACTGTATGTGTGTGTGTGTGTGTGTGAGTGAGTGTTTTACAAGACCTCCCGCACATGTAAAACATGCCGATTCATAATTCCGCATTTTGCTGCTTAAAGAGGAGCGAAATGAGTGGACATGGGCCTGGGAATGGGTATGGGCATGGGACTGGGTCTGAGCATGATGAGGAGATGCCTCACACAAAGGTTGACTGACAGGCCACAGGGACAGCGGGACATGGAGACAGATACAGATACCGAGACGGAGAAGGAGACAGAGCCCGAGCCCGAGCCCGAGATGAGGACAACAAAAAAATAAGAATCGAAGGGAGCCCCGAGGAGTCGGAGACTGGCCACAGGCGATCGATAAACGGGGACCACCCAAAAGAGAGTCCCCCGAAGGGTATCCAATCCAAGGAATCCCTAAGTGAAAGGATCTTGGATTGGGGGAGTATCTCTCCCGAGTATCTCGAGGATCTGCAATTACATAAAGTTAGGTGAACTCCATCCCTTCCCTCCCCCCCTCAAATAGACTAGTCCTGCCAAACTCACAGATACGAAATACAGGCACACGGGGGACTGCTGCCCAGATACAGATACAGATACAGATACTGAGGCCAAGACAAATGAAGCAGCGGCCAAAGCAGAAATACGATAATTGAGTGCTCATTTGTCTTACACGCAGCCAACAGACAAGTCGATGGAGGAGGAGGAGGAGAGATCCGAGGAGGAAGAGGAGGGGGGGGCAGGTATTGTATCTGAAGCTCTGTATCTGTCCCTCGGCTGCTGCACGCGTTTTAATGCCCACATTGAAGTCTTTATGACAGCGCCGCAATGGAAACGGGGATTGGGAATGGGGAATGGGGATTGGGAATGGGTAGAGGAGGAGACATCAATCGGAGTCCGAATGCGCATCTGCGAGATCCTGCATCAGTGTATCGAATGTCCTGCCACTTGATTCCGTTCACAGCGATAACCGAGGGTAAAAGTATCTGAGCTTCGGCGATCGGCGAACTGCAGCCACTTTTTCCCTCGCTCGCCTCATTTCGCATAATTATACACATGTCAGCTGTTTGGGCCATTGTATCTGGGTATCTCGGTATCTCGGTATCCGTATCTCAGCATCGGTATCTGCATCTGCATCTGCATCTGAGGCTGCCCCGGCGTCAGTTTGATTTGATTTTCCTCAATCGCAATTGTTTTGTAATGGCCATGCCATGTCCCATGTCGATAGCCAGCAGCAGCTACAGCAGCAGCTACAGATACAGATACTTGTAGAGGTACAGAGATACAGATAGATAGGCAGACAGAGTGGGAAATTGATAACCAGACTGGTACTGACAGCCGCAAGTGGCAGAGCAAGTGCAGCTCCTCTACCGATACCCATATCTGGTATCACTACTGCCGGCTCATTCGATGGCAAATTAATATAATTATCGTTGCACGAACCGGAATTACACGGCCAGCAATTGTCAGATCCAAGACGGAGTCCGAATCCGAATCCGAATCCAAACCCAACACAAGTCGAGCAAATAAACAATCAGAGAAACGGCTCGGCTAGGCTATAACCAGGCTATAACCAGGCTATAATTAACGCCACAAACGCAAATATTAAGCCAGCATCGATAGCAGCAATCTGCCAGTCACTCCGATCTCTATCTCTATCTGCAACTGCACTTGTCTCCCTGTATCTAGCTGTATCTGTATCTGTATCTGTATCGCGCGATCTCTGCATCTCATTGCATAAATAAGACACACACGATGGGAAATGGGCAATGGAAAAGTGGGGAGTTTTCCTTTTGGTGGCTCGAATCTCTGGCTTTCCACATATGTTATATCCGAAGGTTGGCCCCCGTGCCAATGCCATGTCACTCTCAATTTCAATCAATCTCGGCTTCAGTTTCGGTTTCAGCATCGGCATCAGCATCGGCCTCCCAGCTTCCATCTGCATCTCAATCACCTCTTGATGTCTTGATTGAGTTGCCAAATTGTGGCCGGTGTGTGTTTGGTGTGTGTGTGTTTGTGTGTTTGGCTTGTTAGCAAAGCCAATTAAGTGTAATTAGCCGGCGCAAGAACAGTTCAATTAGCCCAAACTCGGCCATAGACCAAAGATCGCCGAACACCTGATACCCTCTACCAGGCTCTCCTAGGAAAATAACGAAAAACTTAGAGGCCTAGAGAGGGAGTGCACTGAGGGAAATTAATAAGAATATTTGCCAAAAGAATGTACGAAATTTTCTATGAATAGTTTTGGTTTGGGTTCAAAGAATAAATGGTAATATAAAATAATTTCTTTGGAAGAATAAAATTCTTTTAGATATATCCAAATAATTTTATCAAGTCTTCAGTTTCCTAAAAAATATTTGTATTAATATTACTATTATTTTAACATTTTCTTTAAACTCGTTTTATATCAAGTTTTATTTTTACTAACTTAACTTTGAATAAGGGGAGTAGATAATTGTTTTAATTATAATCCAAAAATTATGAATGTATCCTTAAATCTTTTTTAAATATTGTTTTTAAGAAGGTTCAAAAATAATAGTTGACCCATTCTTATGTCAAATAAAAATTAATTTAATATTCCTTAAACTTCTATTAACTTAATTATTTGTTGGCTAGGTTAATACTTAACCAATTGTTGGTTCTGAAAGTATGGCCAACAAAGATGTTTATATGGAAAGTAAAAAATGAATCCTTTAACCCAGATAAATCATAAAGGTTGGAATGCATTTTTTTGTTTTGGGTGCAGTTCCCCTTTTTTGGAGGTGAAGATGAGCTCGCCGAGGTTCGCGCATGTGGGTACAAATGCCAAATTGCAACTGCAACTGTCCAACTAGTGGATGGGGAGTTGGATCGGGAGTAGAGGTGGAGATGGTATTGGTACTGGCGGTTGAGGTGGGTGGGTGATGTGATGGAGATTGGGAATTGGGAACCTTACTTCTGCTTTCTGCTCTCTGCTTCTTGGCGGCAAAGTCGTGACTTACCCTCGCCGCGATCCGATAACCGCAGCTGGGAAAAGGAGAAGAGAAAAATTTACCCACCAGCAGGATATATTTAAGACCACAAAAGACCACAAATGTGTTGGCCAGAAGACGGCGACGGCGACGGCTACGACGACGACGACGACGACTGCGACGCGATGATGATGATGATGAGGCACAAAAACCTCTGGGGCAGGCTGGATCTCAACCTGAAGCTGGGAGGACTGGAACCGAGAGATTCCGTCTGAGACTGAGGCCTTGCAGTTGATTAAGCGGCGGCAACAAATTTGCATATTTCATTGAGCAGTTCAATCAAATGGAGGACAGCCGCAGAGTCTGAAACAAAACGTAGCCAGCCCTGAGCCCGAGCTGGAGACAAAGCGCAGGAGTTGGATGTGGATGTTGGAGATGAAGCTGAAGCTGGAGTTCCAGTCCCAGGCTCAGACCCAGTCCCAGTCCCAAGCCCAGTCACAGTCGGCGACAGATTCAGATTCGAAGTCGAAGAGCCAGACGCAGAGGTGAAGGCATTTTTGTCGCTGGTCGAGAGATGCAAGCGGTCCGATTAGGCCCGAAATAACTCATTCATACGCAGACCAGCTCCAGGATATGCCCGTCTCGCTCTGTCCACCCCTCTCCTCCTGCTCTCTCGCTCTCCGTAATCTGTGGAATGCGATCGCAGGAGCCACAGAACAATGGCCCAACGTGGCAAGCAGGAGGAGGACTTCAGGAGCTGGAGCTGGACCTCTAGCTGAAGCTGAAGCAGGAGCAGGAGCAGGAGGTGGTGGAGTGGTGTCCAAGATGGCGAGAGATCAGCCATCGCCTGCCAAGATGGCGATGTCCCGTCCTCTTCCCGGGGGCATTTGCATAACAGCCCACACTATCTGCATCTCCTTTCCACACCGCCGCCCTAGCTCCGTCCCTGTCTGCCCTGCCCTGCCCTGCCTCCCTGCCTCCCCCAGCTGCTGTCTGATGTCTGCTGTCCCTATCTACCTTCTCCCCAGCTGCTGTCCCGCTCTGTCTGCGGTCCGTCGAAGCGTGCTTAATGCGGGCGGACACTAAGCCACGTGTGAAATTCAATCAGGATCAGCTCAGCTCGTCTCACTCTCACTCATCGAGGCACCACCGGTGGCTCGAATATCGCCATCGTCATCGTCATCGTCGTCGTTGTCGTCATCATCGCCTGGACACCTCGTTAGGCCCTGCCAGAAGGAGCAGCAGCCAGGAAAGGAGGAGAGCGAAGGAGCGGAGGAGCGGAGGAGGCCAGGGCTCGCAGCGGCGTGGGGTCCACGATTCCAGAGACCAGGGACCGGGGTCCCAGGGTCCGGGGTACCGCGTCCAGGCTCCAGGTTGAGTGTCCAGCTTAAGGAACTCGCTTCACTTCGCTTCGCCTCGGTTCGGTTCGGTTCGGTTTCGATTTCTGCGGCGGTGTCGGTTTCGGTTTTCATATTTTGAGGTTCACCGATGTGTTAACAGGCGGAGGCTGTCGCATATTAGGCGGCCTGGCCAACCACGCTCTCCACTTACCAGCCACCAGGCATCAGCCACCATGCCACCAGCCACCATGCCACACCGCACCACTCACCATGCAGCACTCACCACTTACCACTTACCGCGGACCAATGCCAGGGCCAGGGCCAGGGTCCGTCCATCCCTGGGGCCCTTGCGAGTGTCACGTCAAGCACATAAATTAAATACACAACCAGTGGGCCGGAGGCGATGTCCAGGGGTTTCCCAACTGGGAGATACCTTCTGAAAAAAAGCCGAAAGCAAGAATTATGGGTTTATCTACGTGACTGCCATATATACATATACACATATAGTTAGTAGATGAGATCTGGATAATATAAATTAGTCCAGGCATTCGTTGTCCTTGGGTGAATGTTAATGAGCATATTTGTTGGTGTCCAGGCAGATCCTGGAATTTGGAAATATTATTTAAAATATAAGAACACTTTAAATTAATCAAGGAATGGGTTTAATATAGAGCGTGGGTAATTTTAAATATTGTGGAATTTGGTACAAAATGTTGTATAATATTTATTTCATTTAATATCTGAACGTTTTAGTTTTAATTATTGAAGTCAAGGAATAGCTTTAAAATATATCAATGCAGGGGTAGAAATCCTTAAGATTCAAGAAGAAATTTTAGAGATTTTATAATATTTAATTACAGTATTGATAAAAAATTAAACTTATTATTACTATTATCAAGGAATGGGTATAAAATAAACCTATAATGTTTAAAAAAAACTTTAGACTGTTCGATAATATTTATTCAGTGTAATCTCTGAACTATACTATTATTATTCCTATTAAGAAATGGGTATAAAATAAATCTCTTATGTTTAAGAAATGTCCAAGATTGAAGCTTAAATTTGTTCAATAATATTTATTATAAATAAGATTTTCGATTATTATAATCTAGGAATGGTTATAAGACCTTTAGCTTTTCATTTATTATTTATATTTAATGCTAAAGAATTTACTTCAGGATGTTTGTAAATATTTATTTAATGTAATATGTGAATATTTAACCATAGAATAATTATATTCAAGGAATGGGTAAAAAACTTTTCAGTTTTGTTATATTTATTTAATTTTGTAACTTAAATTAATTATATTGAAGGAATGGGTATAAAACTATTCAGTTTTGTTATATTTATTTAATGTAAGTATAAAACTATTCAGTTTTGCCAAGGCTAACCCACCGACTGACATATACCCTTCAACAGGAGCCCCGCCAAGTAAGTGAAGAGTGCCGGTCCGGTGACCAGGGACAGTTCCACTTCCACTTCCAGTTCCAGGGCCAGGTCCAGGTCCAGACCCAGTACAGGAGAACATGAATAAGCAGCCGATCGAAACGAGCACAAGACAAGATAAGCAGATAATTTTCTAGCTCCAGCTCCGTCTTCGGCCCCTTCTTCAGCCCCGTCTTCAGCCCCTTCTTCCGCCCCTTCTTCAGCTCAGTCTTCACCTCCGTCTTCAGCTCTGCGACTCTTGCCCGCCGGCAGAGCCAGGGAGCAACAACAATGGGAGCGGAGACGGCCCAAATTGGACCACAGAGGCTGCTCGTTCCTCTCCTGCCCCCTCCTGTCCCCTCCCGCGTCCCTGGCCTGACCCAGTGCCTGGTACCCTTAACAGCAACATGATGTTTTACTAACCAGCGAACGGCAACCGGCAACCGGCAACAAACGACGATGGACAAACGACAACCGACAACGGACGGATGGACGAGGGCTGCTAATAATTTGTGGACGCGAACGAGGGAGGGAGGGAAGGAAGGAGAGAAGCAGGGAAGAGATCCCAGCTCGAGGACCGCTCACACAATGGCACCGAAACCTGCGAGTTGTGAGAGACTGTGACACCAAAGGAGCGACAACGCGTCCTTCGTTTCGTGCTAAACGTGTTGTTGCCAAATTGTGAACAAGATTCATTCATGTTTCAACACATTGAGCAACACGATCGGTCGGTTGGGTCTTTGGTTTTGGGTCTGGAACTCCACCATCCCCCATCCCCCATCCACCATCCCCCATCCTCGATCCTCTAACCCTGATCCTCAATCGGTTGCTAGGGCTCCTCGAGAATGGCGTGTGAACAGAGGACTCCCACCGATCTAGGCATGAATGAAATGAATATCCCCAGGCAGACGACAGTAATTAGGGAATGCGAAACCATGGAAATCTGGTCCCTGGATCCACGAGCGGGTCTCGTGACTCATCTCGGGCCCGTCTGGAACTTTGACCTGGAGCTTCTAACCCACTCTTTGGCCAGGCAACCGGAAACGCCAACATTCCAGCGGCATTCCGACCATAAAAAAAAAGAAGAAAACAACACCGAGACAGGCAAAACACAAATACAAAAAAAAAAAAGGGAATGAATACTGGAGAAGTGCGCTCCATGGACTGGACAGAGGCTGCCTGGAGATGTTTCTTATTATGAAATTAGACTGAACACGGATCGAAAAGAGACCGCCGACGGGCGACGGCGACGGGCGAAGGCGACACTTGGCCAGATCTCAATGAATGAAACCGAAATGAGAAATGAATGATATCATGGGCATTGTTACCTTAGCTCAGCTCAACCCATCCAATCCGAACCGATCCGATCCGCAGCGATCCCTATCCCTAACCGAGACGCGCTCGGTGCCTGCGGGTCGATCTGTCGATCCCAGGGCCCCGGCAAACGAGATCAAATGCGATAGCGCCACAAAAAAGAGCCACCAGCAGCAGCAGCAGAAGCAGCACAAGCAGCAGCAGCAAATGCCGCAGAAGCAGCAGCTACGTGTTGCTCATTTAGCTGGCAGCCCAAACGCGGCCATAATTCAACGCTTTTGATAACTGCGTTAGGTTGCCCACCACCATTCCACTCTCCTCGGAGATCGGTGCTCGGAGCTCGGTCTTCGGTCTGCGGTCCTCGGAGTTTGGAGCTCCCCTTCCCCCTCCCCGGGAACCCTTTGCCTTGGCCAGGATCGGCGCGCGTCAGCACTTTGAGGGACCTGAGACCCGAGATTCGGGACTGGGGACTCGAGACCTCGACAAGAACCCTCGAGCACAGTGGGTTGAAGGGGTATGGAAAGGTGATAGCCTAGGAATAAGATATATTTTTGTATTTTGCGTATTTTTTGTAATAGATCAAACTTTAAAATTGAAAGCATATCTTAAAGATTTATCCACAAAAGGTTAGAATAAGAATTTGTTTATGGCTCCTGTTTTATGATCAAACAATTTATGAAAAACTATTTTGCCATTTATCTATTTTAGTAATTTAAATTAAGTAAGATCCAGGGGATTTTTTTTAAATGTTAAGTATTTAATCTAAAATAAATAGGCATAAATAAGAAATTATTTTTGGTTTCTGATGATCAAACAATTTGTGAAAATCTTTCAAGCAATTTATCTTTTTTAGTTTTTCAAAGTAATATTTAAGGAATATTTGTTTAATGTATGGTATTTAATATTAAAGAAATCTTAAATAAATTGGTATATTACAAACTAGTTTTAAATAATATAAAAAATTTTCCATTTGTAATATTTGTATAGTTATTTTTAACAATTTGAAAAATATATGTGTACCAATATATTAAACAAAAATATACAGACTATAAAAATATAGTATTTAACATTATTATAGATATTTTCTTTGTGCAGTTTTTGTTTAAAGTTTAACTAATTTATAAAGCTCCATTTATAGGTATT
>JAJJHY010004047.1:3256577-3268228 GCA_021224005.1 Drosophila setifemur
TGCCAGAAAAAATTAAAGTTTCTTAGTTATGACTACTTTAATATTTCCCAAAACATTTTGTTTATATTTTCTTATATTTAATAATCCCCGAAAGCATCTCCCTTTATTTTTTATCCCCCTGTTAGTATTAATTCTAATTAAATTTAATGACCTTGCACCACTGTGGTTTCGGCGGTGGGTTTGTTTTTTTTTTTTCGCCTGGCTGGCGGCTTTTGTTGTACAATTTGATTTTGGTGTTTGCCTGGCGATTTGTTGTGTTTGATTTGCTNGTGTCCAAGATGGCGAGAGATCAGCCATCGCCTGCCAAGATGGCGATGTCCCGTCCTCTTCCCGGGGGCATTTGCATAACAGCCCACACTATCTGCATCTCCTTTCCACACCGCCGCCCTAGCTCCGTCCCTGTCTGCCCTGCCCTGCCCTGCCTCCCTGCCTCCCCCAGCTGCTGTCTGATGTCTGCTGTCCCTATCTACCTTCTCCCCAGCTGCTGTCCCGCTCTGTCTGCGGTCCGTCGAAGCGTGCTTAATGCGGGCGGACACTAAGCCACGTGTGAAATTCAATCAGGATCAGCTCAGCTCGTCTCACTCTCACTCATCGAGGCACCACCGGTGGCTCGAATATCGCCATCGTCATCGTCATCGTCGTCGTTGTCGTCATCATCGCCTGGACACCTCGTTAGGCCCTGCCAGAAGGAGCAGCAGCCAGGAAAGGAGGAGAGCGGAGCTGCGGAGGAGGGCAGGGCTCGCAGCGGCGTGGGGTCCACGATTCCAGAGACGAGGGACCGGGGTCCCAGGGTCCGGGGTACCGCGTCCAGGCTCCAGGTTGAGTGTCCAGCTTAAGGAACTCGCTTCACTTCGCTTCGCCTCGGTTCGGTTCGCTTCGGTTCGGTTTCGATTTCTGCGGCGGTGTCGGTTTCGGTTTTCATATTTTGAGGTTCACCGATGTGTTAACAGGCGGAGGCTGTCGCATATTAGGCGGCCTGGCCAACCACGCTTTCCACTTACCAGCCACCAGCCACCATGCCACCAGGCAACAGCCACCATGCCACACCGCACCACTCACCATGCAGCACTCACCACTTGCCACTTACCACTTACCGCGGACCAATGCCAGGGCCAGGGCCAGGGTCCGTCCATCCCTGGGGCCCTTGCGAGTGTCACGTCAAGCACATAAATTAAATACACAACCAGTGGGCCGGAGGCGATGTCCAGGGGTTTCCCAACTGGGAGATACCTCCTGAAAAAAAACCGAAAGCAAGAATTATGGGTTTATCTACGTGACTGCAATATATACATATACACATATAGTTAGTAGATGAGATCTGGATAATATAAATTAGTCCAGGCATTCGTTGTCCTTGTTATCCCAAGGTTAATGAGCATATTTGTTGGTGTCCAGGCAGATCCTGGAATTTGGAAATATTATTTAAAATATCAGAACATTTCAGTTTAATCAAGGAATGGGTTGAAAATATACGTTTTCAGGGTGGGTAATGTTTAATATTGAAGAATTGATTACAGAATGTTGAATAATATTTAGTTCATTTAATATTTGAACGTTATAATTAGTTACACTTATTTTAGTCAAGGAATAGATTTAAAATATACCTTTTTCAGGGGTAGAAATCTATAAGATATTTTAGAGATTTTATAATAATTAATTAAAGTATTATTATTTCTGTAATCAAGGAATGGGTATAAAATAAACCCCTGATGCTTAAAAAAATTGTCAAACTGTTTGGTAATATTTATTCAATCTAATATCTTAAAGTTCAGATTACTATTACAGACTATTATGATTCTTAAAGTCTTAAATAAAGATCTAATATTAAAGAAATGTTTAAGATTCAAGTATTAATTTGCAGAATGTTTTTTAATATTTTTTGTTTTATCAGAACCTTTTGATTATTATTTAAGATTATTATAATCAAGGAATTTGTATAAAAACATTAGCTTTTCATTTATTCTTTATATTTAACACTAAAGAAATGAGTTCAGAATGTTTTTTAATATTTATTCAATGTAATATCTGAACATATCAGGAATGGGTATAAAACTCTTCAGTTTCAGTTACATCTGCCAAGGCTAAACAACAACCCACCGACTGACGTATACCCTTCAACAGGAGCCCCTCCAAGTAAGTGAAGAGCGCCGGTCCGGGGACCAGGGACAGTTCCACTTCCAGTTCCAGGGCCAGGTCCAGGTCCAGACCCAGTACAGGAGAACATGAATAAGCAGCCGATCGAAACGAGCACAAGACAAGATAAGCAGATAATTTTCTAGCTCCAGCTTCGTCTTCAGCCCCTTCTTCAGCCCCGTCTTCCGCCCCGTCTTCAGCCCCTTCTTCCGCCCCTTCTTCAGCTCAGTCTTCACCTTCGTCTCCAGCTCTGCGACTCTTGCCCGCCGGCAGAGCCAGGGAGCAACAACAATGGGAGCGGAGACGGCCCAAATTGGACCACAGAGGCTGCTCGTTCCTCTCCTGCCCCCTTTGAGTTCCCTGCCCCCTCCCGCGTCCCTGGCCTGACCCAGTGCCTGGTACCCTTAACAGCAACATGATGTTTTACTAACCAGCGAACGGCAACCGGCAACAAACGACGATGGACAAACGACAACCGACAACGGACGGATGGACGAGGGCTGCTAATAATTTGTGGACGCGAACGAGGGAGGGAGGGAAGGAAGGAGAGAACCGGGGAAGAGATCCCAGCTCGAGGACCGCTCACACAATGGCACCGAAACCTGCGAGTTGTGAGAGACTGTGACACCAAAGGAGCGACAAGGAGCGTCCTTCGTTTCGTGCTAAACGTGTTGTTGCCAAATTGTGAACAAGATTCATTCATGTTTCAACACATTGAGCAACACGGTCGGTCGGTTGGGTCTTTGGTTTTGGGTCTGGAACTCCACCATCCCCCATCCACCATCCACCATCCTCGATCCTCTAACCCTGATCCTCAATCGGTTGCTAGGGCTCCTCGAGAATGGCGTGTGAACAGAGGACTCCCACCGATCTAGGCATGAATGAAATGAATATCCCCAGGCAGACGACAGTAATTAGGGAATGCGAAACCATGGAAATCTGGTCCCTGGATCCACGAGCGGGTCTCGTGACTCATCTCTTGCCCGTCTGGAACTTTGACCTGGAGCTTCTAACCCACTCTTTGGCCAGGCAACCGGAAACGCCAACATTCCAGCGGCATTCCGACCATAAAAAAAAGAAGAAAACAACACCGAGACAGGCAAAACACAAATACAAAAAAAAAAAAGGGAATGAATACTGGAGAAGTGCGCTCCATGGACTGGACAGAGGCTGCCTGGAGATGTTTCTTATTATGAAATTAGACTGAACACGGATCGAAAAGAGACCGCCGACGGGCGACGGGCGACGGCAACGGCAACGGCGACACTTGGCCAGATCTCAATGAATGAAACCGAAATGAGAAATGAATGATATCATGGGCATTGTTACCTTAGCTCAGCTCAACCCATCCAATCCGAACCGATCCGCAGCGATCCCTATCCCTAACCGAGACGCGCTCGGTGCCTGCGGGTCGATCTGTCGATCCCAGGGCCCAGGCAAACGAGATCAAATGCGATAGCGCCACAAAAAAGAGCCACCAGCAGCAGCAGCACAAGCAGCACAAGCAGCAGCAGCACAAGCAGCAGCAGCAAATGCCGCAGAAGCAGCAGCTACGTGTTGCTCATTTAGCTGGCAGCCCAAACGCGGCCATAATTCAACGCTTTTGATAACTGCGTTAGGTTGCCCACCACCATTCCACCATTCCACTCTCCTCGGTGATCGGTGCTCGGAGCTCGGTCTTCGGTCTTCGTTCTGCGGTCCTCGGAGTTTGGAGCTCCCCCCTCCCCTCCCCGGGAACCCTTTACCCTGGCCAGGATCGGCGCGCGTCAGCACTTTGAGGGACCTGAGACCCGAGATTCGGGACTGGGGACTCGAGAACTCGACAAGAACCCTCGAGCACAGTGGGTTGAAGGGGTCTGGAAAGGGGATATCCTAGAAATAACTATATTTCTTGTATTTTGCATATTTTTTGTAATAGATAAAACTATAAGATTGAAAGCATATCTCTAAGATTTACATTTTAGAAGCAAAAAAAAAGAGATATAATAAGAATTTGTTTATGGTTTCTGTGTTATGATCAAACAATTTGTGAAAATATCTTTTACAATGTATCTTATTTAGTATTTCAAATTAAGTAAGAAAGAAGAAAGAAATCTAAAATAAATTGGCATAAATAAGAAATTATTTTTGGTTTCTGATTTATGATCAAACAATTTGTGAAAATCTTTTAAGCAATTTATATTTTTCAGTATTTCAAAGTAAGATCCAAGTAATATATTTTTAATGTATGCTATTTAATATTAAAGAAATCCAAAATAAATTGGTATATTACAAACTTGCTTTAAATTAATAAAAAAAAGAAGTTTTCCTTTTGTAATATTTGTTTTATTATTTTTACCAATTTGAAAAATATATGTGTACCAATATATTAAACAAAAATATACAGACTATAAAAATATAGTATTTAACATTATTATAGATATTTTCTTTGTGCAGTTTTTGTTTAAAATTTAAATAATTTAAAAAATAGGTACATTTATACGTATTATTAAGTAATATATTTTGGTTTTAATGTTATTTCAAAGTTATGCCAGAAAAACATAAATTTTCATAGTTTCATAATTTCCATAACATTTTCTTATATTTTTATATAAACAATTCCCAATCCCTAATCCCCAATACATTTTCCCATATTTTTTATCCCCCTATTATATTAATTAATTTAATGACCTTGCACCACTGTGGTTTCGGCGGTGGGTTTGTTTTTTTTTTCGCCTGGCTGGCGGCTTTTGTTGTACAATTTGATTTTGGTGTTTGCCTGGCGATTTGTTGTGTTTGATTTGCTCTTNCCCTGCCCCTGCCCCTGCCCCTGCACCACTCTGTGCGCATTCCAGCGGTGCGGAGGAGAGCAGCGCTTACATTGTTCGCTTTTTTTTTCGGTTCATTCAAATCCTTTCGGTAAAATTCTTTTGTTTGGTGTCAAGTTTAACAAATATTTGCGGCCTCTTGTCTTGTTTGTCCCATGTTCCTCGCGTGTTGCTGCCACCGCCCGATCTCTCATTGTTCCCGGCTCCAGAGGGGGGGTGCCCCCTCCTCGGTACGGGGTACATGCTGCACGTACATGGGGGCGTATGAGTAATCAGCGCCGCCCGCAATTAGTTGGGGCAAGATTTGAAAGAAGCAACAACAAATAAAGAGTGGAAATAAGAAGAGTGAGAGTGGAATCCGGGTGGAATCTAGGAGGAGGCATTGGGTGATTTGCTCCTCCTGATTGCCCCGAAAGTTATTGCGAATGTGCAGCAGTTGCTGTTGCAGTTGCAGTTGCAGTCGCGGCCATTGTTGCAACTCTCTTATCGAGAGGCGAGTTGCCTTTTGTGCGAAATACTTGACTCCCCGCTGCGTGAGTCGCTACAAAATGCCACAAGAATTGCTGTTGCCGTTTGCTGTGGCAGTTGCGGCAACAATCTCTCCGGACCTGTGCCCCCTGTGGGGCGGGGCAGGGAAATAACACTGCCAGCCAATATGGAGACTTGCCACCGATGCAACAACAGCAACAACTGCAACTCCAGCCAAAATGAAACCGTAATTGTTTGTTTATTATGGCTCTGAGGAGGAGTTGTTGTTGTTGTTGTTGTTGGTATCGCATGTTGCATGTTATTGTTGCCGCTGCTGCTGCTGCCGTTGTATTGTTAAATGTTAAAGTGCTACACAATATTTATATTGGCATTGTCTGTCGCAGTGCAAGGCATTCATATTTTGTGGCAATCAACGAACTTGGGATACCCTGGGATCAACATTTTACACTGGAAAATAATTGTTAATTATTGCTAATAATACTAGATTTCACTATTTGTTTCTGTTATTTACGATTGCGAAAAGTAATTATTTGGCATTGGATTGATTTATTCGTATAATTTATATATTTATTGTATTTATTTATCATATTTCGTATCTGATATTTTCCTGCCTAATTATTCTGTACATTTATTTATGTTTTTATTTACTCTTTATAATATTTTGTATTTCCAATCATATTATGCAAAATAAATTATTATAGCCAAAGTTGTTACTATCTATACAATAATTGCTTATTTTATTACTTTCTGTACTACTAAAAATTTAAGAGGAGAGCTTTTTATAGTGTTTATCATTTACAAACTGTACTTAATATAAACGATTTTAAATTAAGTAAATACAGATGGGTATTAATTTTTTTATTACCCACTCTATTACTTAAAACTAGTTAAGAACCTTAACTATTAAATGACTTATCAGCTCACTCAATACTTATCATACTTTAACTTATATATAAACGATTTTATATCAAACAAAATGTACTCACCTGACTAACTATATGCTGCAGGGTATTTCCTGGGGCAGAGCTGGCCGAGATTACCATCGGAGACACCCTCGCACCGAGGCACAGAGGGGAACCTCTGCCTCTGCCGAAGGCGATGTGTGGCACGCTGACACTTCAATGGGGCTCTCCCCCGGGGGCAGGAGGCCCTCCAGCTCCAGCTTCAGCTCCATATCCACATCCCCAGGTCCAACTGGAAACTGCAACTCCAACTCCACCTCCTGCTGCAAGTTGCCTCATGCTGTGGCGCTATGCTGCGATTATGGCCACGGATTAACTTCCTCTTTTGGTCATCATCATTGTGGTTATGTGGCTATTGTGCTCCTGCTCCTCCTGCTCCACCAGCTCCTCCTGTTCCAGCTCCTGCTGATTTCCGATTTCCGATTGCCAGCCCAGCCATCCCCCAGTGCTTAATTATATCTAATTCGACGGGGAAGTTTGCCGCCTCTTAGGCGCTGATTGCTGTTCCGCACTATACTTCATATATATATGTATGCATATATGCTATACATTCCGCTTATCGCCCGATTACGGTCCGGTTGATAAGAGACCCGTAAACGGTCGAAACCTTCCCTTCCCACAAAATCAGCCCCGGCAAAAGCCTAGAACTATGCAATCATATTTCACTACCAAAAACAAAATAAGTCAAAGGGCAATCATTTTAAATTGATTACATAATAATTGTAGCTTTTAATAAAAAATTAAAAAACCAACAATATTAAAATTTAAATGCTTTCGGAACTATTGAAACTTTGTATCACTTTAGTTGTTAGCTTCTAAATAAAGATTGAAATGTTTTATTGAGGTAATAAAAATGCAAATTACAAATAATTAGAATTTAATATGTACAACATTTTGGTAGTGTTTTAATAAACAATAATGTGAATATTTTATTACATTAAGTTGGGACTTCAAAAGTTCATATAAATATTTTGCTTTCAACATTTTATTATTTTTGATCATCTAAAAATAAAAATCCCACAACTTTACCTTGTAATTTTGTTTCATTATTTTTTTAGGTTCAAATTAAAATTGAAGCCGTATTTATTTTAGCTTAATCAATGTGTCAGATTTAAGTTTAAAAATATATATATGAATATATGAATAAGTTATTCCACTTAAGCAGTATCTTTGTAAATAATTTTTGTTAATTAAAAAAAAGTTAAAAGTTTAATGGGATAAAAAAATGGGAAAGTTTCAAAGTAGCTTTAACCGCAGAAAAATCACATTTGTGTCTGGAATTATTTTTGTATTAATTTATTAATTACTGATTTATTTATTAACTCTATTAATGAAACCTATGGAATTTTTTTTATGGAATATTTGAATTGCCAATCATTCAGAAAGTCAGTATGGTTTTTTTCATATATAAATCAAAACCGTTCAAGAAATGCAAGAAAACTGGTAAAATGTTTTTATATAAACCAAATTTGCACTTCCAAATTTATATTACCAAATTTTGGAAGTGCAAATATTGTTTATATAAATACATTCAAAATATATTTCCCAAGTTTGTTGCATTCTTCGTTTGATTTCAGACTCGGGATTAACTATACTTATACTATATACTCATACTTTTATTGATCTGACGGACTGTTCAAAGAGCTTTCTCATATATCGACTGGCGTTTGGAGCGGCTTTAACTCATTTCTGCCTTCTACCTGAATATCATATCTAACACCTTATAACAACCAATAAATCAAGTGCTTAACCGTTTTTAACGATCGCCGTGGTTACGGGTTTCGCCAAGTTCAGAGCAACCTTTTGGCTAAGCTCCCCCTTTTGGCGGCATGTTGCCTCATTTTGTGGCCGCTGCTGAGCCGGCGGCAAGGTCAGCTTTTAACAACTCCTCAACACATATTGTGCAACCCCTGACATTGAGAAATTGTGGGGAATCAGAGTGAAAATAATGGTGCGGGGGGAGGGACTCCGATACTCCGGCTGGACAGGAAATGACGGCTCACTCGAACGGCATTCAACTGCACATCCTCTTGGCCAGAATGGAACACTCTCCCAGTAATGTTCCCTATTTTTTTCTTTCCTTTTTTTTTTGGTGGCGTTGACAGTCGCCTTGGAGTCGAGTTGAGTTTTCCCAGCGGCGGCAAAAGTAGAAACGCTTACCGAAAGCAGCGTCCAACAATGCCCCGGGGCCGTGTTAATAGAAACGTTTCGAGATTCGACAGAACAGCAGAGGAGGCCACAGAGCAGTCCACAGAGCAGTCCACAAGAGAAGTCCAAGCGGAGAGCCAGCGACAATTCCAGGGAACTCCATAAAAATAGCTAAACGTGCAGGGGCCGCCCAGAACTCTACGAGCGCCCCTTTCCCTTGTCCAGGTCCCATGTCTCTGTACCTCCCCCACCCCAAACCAGCTCTACTCCTCATCCTACTCCTACTCCTCCTCCTCCTCCTCCTCCTCCTCCTCATTTCATTTCAATTGACCGACTGCTGGCTGCCAGAGGGAAATTCACTTTCATCTTTTCAATAGGCAGCCGCAAAAAAGACACAAAAACACAAGAAATCGAAATAAAGGAGAAGAAAACGAGAGAAAAAAAAGAGCCTGGAGATCACCCGGAGCAGCAAGGACGAGAGGACTGGATCAGCTGTGGGTCCTGTTTAATGTCTAAATTCCGATGCTGATTTTTTTGTGATGTGTCATACCGCCCAGGACTTGACCTGCTGCTGAGCGCTCTGATCCTTTTGGCCCTTTTGTTCGATCCTAACTGTTTCGGCCCTCGTCCTTTCCACCTCGCCTTCCTTCTCTCTCTCTTTAGTCTGCCCCTCTCCCTCTCTCTCTCCCCCCGATCGCTTTGTGTTCGGTGTAAATATTTTCCCAGCATCCTGCAAACGTTTTGACAGTTTTTATTAGATCAAAAAACCGGGCTACAAGTGGCGTGTGATAAATTGCGGCCAAAACGCAGCTAAGCAGAGAGCTGAGACCAGAGAGAGAGAGAGAGAGAGCTGAGAGATGGGCCAGCCCAGATATCCTTAAGCACACACACTCACACAGAGAGAAATAGGAGGTCTAGGATCTAGGATCGAAGGATCGAGTGTCGCTCACTTGGCTTCTATTTTTCCCTTTTATTGTCTGATAAGTCGTGACTTTTACACACACACACACACACACTCGCACACACTCGTTGAGTGCCGGCAATTAGGTCCTGCGAGGGTCCTGCGCCCGCTCAAGCATCTCAAATCCGTTTACCAGGCTTAGGATCTCGGATTTGGGGTCTTTCTGCATTTTATTAAGTCAATTTAATTACCGAAAACAAAGGGTCCCCAATTTGTAAATTAGAGAGTTATTTCTTTGGTTGGTAAGTTTAAGGTTTTTTAATTGATTTTGTTTTGTGTTTAAGTTATTATTTATGATCTGTTATATAGCTTTATTTTCTTTAATTAATATTACATATTAGCAAACACACTCCTTTCTAATTTATTGAACTGCATTTACAATCAATTTAATTTTATTGTCTTCTTTTATTTAACTCATCTTGTTTTGAGAACATATCATTATTTTTAAGGACTTAAACAGAATCAAATGAACTTATTTAGTTTGTAAAAATATTTTTATTTAAGAATTTCATAATTACCCCCAAATCTTATTTTCTTATTATATTAAATGTTTCTTCCTAAAAAAAAAACTTCTGTTAGCATAACTTTAAGGAAATTCTTCTTTTTATTTGATGTATCTTAAATCTTTTTTTCTATGGCTTATAATTCCCCTAAAAAATAAAATCCAGCTGGTATAACTTTAAACAAATATTCTCTTTATTTGAGATTTTTTAATCGGTAATTCAGTAAGTATAACTTTTAACTAATTTTGATTTTTATTGGCGGTTTTTTTATCCCATTCAAAATATGGTTTATGAGGCCTCTAAAAGTAAACTCCACTTAAACAAATTTGTATTTTTATTTAAGGTTTTTTAAATCACTTCTTTATATGGCTTATAATTCCTTTACGTCTTTTATTTAGTTTTTTTTTTAGTCACTTTCTTTACATGGTCCCTCAAAAATAATAACTTCAGTTAGTAGTTGTTTTAAACTAATATTTATTTTTAATTGAGGTTTTTTAAACCCATTTCTTATATGGCTTATAGCTCCTCTAAATAATAAATTCCAGTTACTATAACTTTAAACTAATATTTCTTTTTATTAGAAGCTTTTTTTAGCCCATTTCCAATATGGTTTATTAGGCGCCAAGCGAAGATCATAACTCATCCGCGAGTATCCCCCAATCCGCAATCCCCGATCCTCAATCCCCGATCCCCGAGTGATTGATGAACTGCCGCGGCGGTGGAGGAGTCACAACTGAAATATGCCGGACCGCCGGACCATCAATATTGAGTAGGCTGGGAGCGGAGAGTTCCCACATCTCGGACTCACATATTTTTCGGTTCCCGAGCAGCCAAGTTAAATTTTGTAGTAGATAGGTTCCCCGTCCAGATAGGATGCAAAATTCGCGAGTGATCAGAAGGGTGAACGCAGGACTCCGGCGCTGCCTGAGCCACCATCGACGTCTGTGCCAGGACATTGCCGAACTGGACCAGCTCATCTACCACGACGAGTTCCTCAAGGATCCGCGCCGCCACTGGCTGCGCATCCAGAGGCTCGAAATGGAGGACAAGGGATTGGGATCAGTGTCGGGTTCGGGATCGGAGGTCTGGTCGGACAGGGAGAAGCTGGAGGGAGTCCTGGCCTCAATGGGTCACCAGGTGCGGTCGATCAAATCACGCCAATCAGCTATTATATATATATATATATATATATCCATCCGTTCCCAGATCCGGGGACCTAAAACCCTGAACACTCCTTCGCCGCCACCGGAGAGATATGCGAACCACAGATTCCACAGCGGTCATCGTTCTGCCAGGAAACCCATCCAGAGGAGCTGCCGGGGCTATTGAGGAATCCTGGGGCAATCCTTCAGGGAACTTAACCCAGATCTGACTGGGATCCATCGGAACTCGGAATGGTTTCCTGGAGCATTTACCCAGCGACTGGCGAAAAGAGAGGCCCAGAAATTTGTGCTTGTAAGGAGGAGGAAAAGTAGGAGGAGGCGGAGGAGGAGGCGGAGGAGGAGGTGGAGGAGTCGGGGCATGAGGTGTTGCTGGTATCTTCCAGCTCCGTTCGGTATCCGTGCTGCTCTCGTTATTGTTATGAATAAGTTAATAACATGGCGGAAGGCCTCTTTTGTCGTGGCCCAAACAAGCAACAACCAACAAC
>JAJJHY010004047.1:3283596-3295967 GCA_021224005.1 Drosophila setifemur
CCCCCCTCCTGTAAACTGGGCCTGTAAACTTTTCCATGCCATGTTATCTCCCTTGACTTGTTGTTGTTGTCGCTCTATCGGGGGCCGAGGAGCGCGTCATCCCAAGACCCAAAATTGGCACAATTCGAAGGTGGGCCTGTCATGCACTGATTTCGATTTCTGGTGAGTCTTTGGCCCGTGGACAGGGTGCAAAGATCAACCCCGGAGCCGGGTGATCCAATGGGCAAAGCCAGAACGCAGCAATTAGCCAGTAATTACGCTTCCGATCGTGATATCACTGGGGGGCAGAGAGAGAGTCCGAGACTCTTCTGGCCGTAAATCAAGAGACAAGATACTTGGAGAGCCCCGAAATGACTATAAAAACTGACCCAGTCGAGGGCCGAACTGGGTTTGGACTGGTTGTGCGTCAATTGGTCTAGCTTTTGGCCAGATGATCTAATTACGGGATTTCGCTTTCGACTAACGGTGGAAAGTTTTCGCGGAGGGGGGGAAATGCCCCCTCAACAATCTCCTGAAGTGTGAATGAAAATTCGCTTTATTCCCCCATATATTTTCCATTCCTATATATCAATTACAATTGAGTGTGAATTCAAGAGGCAAATACTGGCCAACAAAATATTTGCCACTTCAATTTCGAAAATCAATCTGGCAAATCTCTTATTTTTGTATTAACTTTTTTAAAAGATCTTCTTTTGGCCATCTTCGATTTTTCCCATGGCCCCAAACAAAAAAAAAATCCCCTTAAATTTGAAAAACTCGTGTTTTGAACTCGGTTCGCAATCAATGCAATTAATTTCGCATCTGACCCCCTTTACCCCCCTTCCCCCTTTTAAAATTAGATGCCAACCACGCCCATCGCCTACTTAAGAGGCCTGGGAGGTGGAGTTGTGACGCAAACTCCGACTCCAACTCCGTCTCCGTCTCCGTCTCCATCTCCCACAACAATGTGCGAAGGTGTACCCATAATGAGACACACACACTCCGTTAGAGCGGAGAAAAATCCCCTTTTATGGCAGGGGCGTGGGAGCTGGAAGGGAAGGGGGGGCGGGACGCACACTGCCAAAACTACATACGTAATTGATGAGGAGTAAATACCTTGGGTAAATATAAATAAATGCGAGTGAGTAGGGGTTGGGAATGGGGCAAAAGCAGGGGCGGGGGCCTAAAGGGGGGCAAATCAAATCCAATAATAATTATAAGCGTGGCGCGCACTTCTGACTCCGATTCGAATGCGAATTGATTCTTTCGCACGACGACGATTCGCCAATTGACGTCGAACGCAACGTCGACGCTGGCAGCGCTGCCCCGTAGATAGCAGGAGCTAACAGCGACGCTGACGCTGGCAGCGATTGGGACTGCCTCACGGGCAGAGGCCGAGGCAGAGGCAGTGGCAGAGGCAGAGGCCGGCGGCAGGCGGCGATTTTCGTATAAATATAAAATTATGCGCCCGCCGGAGACCATGAATCAGTTTCGCTCAGACACACGCCAATGCTAATTGTCGCGGCCTGTGAACTTCCACCAAAAAAAAAAAAACAATAGTAATAGTAGTAATCCCAGGAAGATCCGGATATATAGTGTGTGTGTGTGCGTGTGCGAGTGGCATCTGAAGAATCGGTAGTCCGATCAGTATTATTACTACACCCCCCCAAAAACCAATAACATGGAAGGTGCCAAAATAGAACGTGATCCACAGGAAGCCCACAAAATGTGCCATCCAAGTGAGTAGAGTAGAGTCTAGCCGGGGGCATATCTCCGATATCGGGCATTCCGTATCCGTATCTATTAGATCACCGCCTCCTAGATAGCTTTCCCCCCTTTTCTTTCGCAATTGTTTATAAAAAAAGATGATTTGCTAGCTCTCTCCCCCTCGGTTATTGTTGTGTATCATTATTATTATTACGGAATAACTTCGTTTGGTTCCCATGATTAATGCTCTGCTCCGCGTCTCTGTTTCTGTCTCTGTCTCTGGAGGGTGAATCCCCGACAGCAATTGATCGAACTGTTAATAATCGGAGCTTCGGAGCTGTGTTTTTGGAGCCATCAAACCAAGACAAGACCAAGGTGCCAAACCTCTTTGAGGGCCATTTGCCCGCTCGTGTTATAAGTTAATACAAAACCAGCCCAAAAGCATTTTAATTAAATAACGTTCCATTGCGAAATACGCGCAGATACTTTACGGAGGGGAGGGCAAAAGATATAGCTTCGTTTTTAAACCAAATTGGAAATTATCTCAAATTGTATATTGTACAATTTCCCCAGCAATAGGAAAATTAATTTTCATAATAATTATTTTGCATTTTTTATAAATAACTTTTATTTTTTGTAAAGTAATTAGTGGAAATATTGAACTCTTTCAATAAAAACTTAAGATTCTTTCCTTTGAAATGCATTTTGCACTGCCAAAAGATACTTTCCATTATAGTGAATGAAATGTAATTGAATTAAACTGCAAAAAAACCCAAAGCTGCAATCTTCGATTTGATTAGTTTTTTCCCAAACCCCGCTATATGTACTATATATAGTATATATATTCCCCTGATAACTCCCGTCACGTTCGGCTATCGCGCCAGATGCCTCACATGACTCCCAATCGATGGATCTCGTGCAATTCCCGCCCAGCTGCGGACATCTAATCTCCGGCGATCAGCTCACATGAGCATTAGCTTCTCTTGCTCACTGCCCGCTCTCTCCACTTTCTCTGCGCCCCTCAGAACTCAGAACTTTCCAGCTGATCGCGGGGTTGCAACAACAACAACAACAACAACAACAACAGTTTAGAGCAGCACGTGCCTTATCGCTGCCGCAGTCGCCGCTGGCCGAGGCAGAGACGGCGGCAGCGTTATCAAGTCGCTGACCTACCGCAACTGTTTCGTACGCCAACGTCGTCGTCGGCGTCGGCGTCAGCGCCAGCCGAGCGAGTGGGAATATCATTTTGGATCATTATGCCGAAAGTCGAGCGTGTGGCTCTATAGTGACGTAGGAGCTATAGCTTGGCCTGGCTTTTGGAGTCTGGGCCACGTCTGAGCGCGAAAACCCAAAAAAAAAAAAAACCCAAATGGCTATGAGTAATCTTTCTGGTGAAATTCGGCCGAAAAGCGTGAGCGGGCGAGAGAGCGCGAACGATCGTGACAAATGCTCAAAACAAGCGAAAATCGAAAATTGCTCAATGCGAGAAGAGGCTGTTTTTTTGTTGTTTGTCTCTAATTGCACTCACTCACTTGCGCGTGCGCTCTCTCTCAGCCATCTCTGCCCTCTCCCGCCTCCTCGCCACTCTCCACTCTCCTCTCTCCGTATGGAGACTGAGTGCGTCTGCTTGAAATTTTCGAGCTACGCTGCAATGGCAGTCACTTAGCCAGCAGCCGTCGAGCAGGAGAGACTGTCACAGCTGGCGCGGATCGGAGATCAGTTTAGTTAGCAGTAGCCACCAATAGCCACCAGTAGCCACCACCAGTAGCCAGTATTAGTTCAGACCAGACCAGATCCAAGCCAATGCCAGCCTTTACCTTAAACGGTGCGTCGGGATTTCCACTCTGCCGCGACAGAGTCTCCACCACTCTTCAACCCGTAACTAACTCTCCTCCCTCCTCCCTCTCCTTGCAGCAATCAGCCAGTCACAGAGCCAGAGCCGGAGCCAACGGAGCAGCTCGTCCACCAACTGGAGCTGCCACAGCAGGCAGCTGCTGCTGCTGATCATGATCCTGGCCAGTTTGATGCCCCTGCCCCAGGCCCGGCATCTGCACGACCAGGTGGCCCTGGACTATGCCTACGACGAGGATAGCAGTGGACGAGAGCAAGCCCTGGCCCTGGGCCGGGCTGCCTGGGCCGCCAATGCCAATCCCTTTCACGGCCTGGCCGAGAGCTTTGGCGAGGGTAGCTACGATAGCGATATGAGCCTCAGCGAGAGCAGCTACGAGGAGATCACCCAGGCGGCGCTGCGTGCCGCCCGCCGGGAGGTGCGCCGGCGTCAGAGGACGCGCCATCCCCGGAGCCACAGTGTCCGGTTGTTCGCCAGTCCCAGTCCCCAGATCCCGGAGTGGGAGAATCCCTGCGGGGGTGTCTACCAGCCCGGCGAGGGACTCGACCAGGAGGTGGACAGCTCCAGTCAAGGACGTGTGATCAAGCGCAGGGTGAGTAGGGGAATCTGGGGTTGGGGGGAAAAATAGAGATACAAAAGGGGTTTAGTTGGAAAAGATACAAAAGTTACGAGTTCATAGAATGTATCTTGGAAATCATAATTTAAAATTATTAGCTATAAAGTAAAAATCATTTTTTTAAATAGATTAATCAAATTAATTATCGAAAAAATAAGCAAACAAATTAAACTAGCTAAAAAACAGTTCCTCAAAATTAATTATTTTAAATTTATTAATTAAAAAAAAGCCACAAAAATGGCAAATTAAATTAGAGTAAAGATATTGCTCCCTGTTTTGGCTGAGCGTACGCGTATCTTTGGGATACTTTTGCCTGAGATGCATTACTCATCATTACCTCCCGCTCCTCCTCCATTTGCAGCACCTCCTCGCCCTGCGGAACAACACGATGAACGAGTACCAATCCATCCGCAACAGCGCCAAGCTGGAGTACCGCAACTTCCAGCACTGGCAGCACGAGTACAAGTTCCTCCCGAACATCACGCGCAACTCCAATGCGGTAAGTGTGGATTCACCGATCCAGAGACTCATCGATCCATCCATCCATCCATCGATCCCAACCATCCAGCCATCCACCAAACCAACAGCGATCCAGAGCGGACCTGCTCCGCCCTGGGCGGCTCAGACCAGTTTCCCTCGGATTCGCTCGTCACCTCATTTGCATGCCCCTCCCCCTGACTCTGGGTCTGCCTCCGACTCCGACTCCACTCCACTCTGACTCTTACTAATCAACTCCCTTCTCCTCCTGCTTCCCCCCCCCAAACAGGTGAAGCTCAAGACCTGGTACCGCAACATGCAGACCTTCGTGGCCAGCTTCGCGTTCCTGGGACGGGCGCAGTACAAGTACCGCAAGGAGCACCAGCAGAGCATGGACGCGGTCACCTTCGAGCTGCACGAGCTGCTGGTCAGCGCCAGGATCATGCTATGCGAGATCGAGACCACCATCAATGCCTCCTACCCCAATAGCCATGGGGCCAAGTTGACCCGGGTGAGTCGTGAGGCGATGGAGGAGCGCCTGAAATTCCACACCCCCGCTGACGGTAGCCAAGGAGCGGACGAAAGGGACCTGCAGGTGACCAAGGAACGGTATCTGCAGTATCTGGACTCCGTCTTCAAGACCCTGCGTCGGGCACTGCGCAAGCAGCAGCGTTCCAGCGCGGAGCGACGTCATCAGGGATCGAGATTGGGCTCGGCCGGAGCGGGAGCGGGAGCGGAGTCGAGCGGCCTGCGGGCGGGCAGCTCGGAGAGCATCGAGCTGAGGAGCAGCGGCGGCGGCTCTGGGTCCGGATCCGAGTGCGGCTCCGGCGAGTGCTGAGCACGGAGAGAGCCGAGGCCACCGCCACCAACCTCCACCCAGTATTAGCCGGAGTGCGGGCCATTGGGCCAGGACTCCAAGGCAACCACTTCCACCAATCCACAACCAAGCCAACAACCACACCAAGTTCCAGAGGCAGCGGTCTCCGGCAGCAGCTAGACGAGCTCCAAGCCAAAGCCAACAAAAAAAACGAGGATCCCAGCAGAAGAACGAAGAATTTTTGTCGAATGCCATTTAGACACGTACTTTAGTATTTATTTATTTATTGAGCGTCAGCTGTCAAGTATTACTGTAGGAGAGCACCTTCCATTCCACACATTTTCCACACATTTTCCCCCATTTCCCGCCATCTCCACTATTTATTTCCATTCTAGAGAGTATGGCTATTTTTTTCTCTATGTGTAGTAATTTATTTATTATCGTATTCGTATTCGTATGTATTACGTACTATGTATTACGTACTATGTATTATGTACTATGTATTATGTACTATGTATTATGTATTATCTATTATATATTATCTATTTATTTACTTGTGAACGGCGAGAGAAGCTTGCCAGGAATGAAAAAAAAGCCAACAAACACCCAGCCACAAACAAAAAAATGCTTAAATCTACTGTGATTTATTTTAAGTAATTTTTTTGAATAGTTCTTAGTGAGTGTGAATCAAATCAAGAAAACAAAAACACAAAAAATCAAGAATCGAAAATCAAATATATATATATATACATATATAAAACCAACAAAAAATGTGAACGAAAAGGTCAGCGAAGTATTGTACATACATTCTTGTGCTTAGTCCTAAGATTGTGCAGAATAAACTGAGAAAAAAACTAAAAAAAAAAACAAAGTGAGTTTTTATGGGTTCTTTTTTATTATACAGATATCATAAAAAAATAAAAATTTTAGTTTATTTAGGAAAAAATGCCTGATTGTTGTTATATTTATATTTATATTTGTGGATTATATTTCATGGTACAGAGAAACATTTATCAAATCTTAATAATAAATAATAATTGAATTACAGTGCAATGATTTATTTTAAACTTGGACTAACTTATACATTTAATATATTATAACTAAAAAGAATTAAAATTTATTATACAATAAGTTAGTAGAAAGATAATAGATAGAAGGCTTGTAGTTCCTATTAATTTCAATAAGTAATTTAGGTAATAATAATTCAATCTTTTTAAGAGCAAAGAAGATATTTTAAGAATGTTAAGGGTAGAAATTATAGTTTTATTCACCTTTTTCTAATTTGAATTTAATTTTAAGTTTGTTTAAACTTAGAATCTGATACTTAGATAAGGAGATACAATTATTAATTGACTGCGGCTTGCGGCAAATCAAATTGTAGTCGAGTGGATTGGTTTCCATTTCCGATAGGAAGCTGCCTATTGAACTTAAGTTCATCCAGGTGCCCATCCAGCCAGATTGGTTACTCCACTCCAGCTCGAGGGAGCTAATTGAGCTCATTTAAATGGTCTCACTTCCGATCGGAACCGTCTTATCGGAGTGTCCCAACCCATCGAACGGCGTTTTTAGGGCCCACTTATGGCAATCGTCCGGCCGAGTTCGATTAACCCACATAACGGCCGGGCAATTGAGTGCCGCTCTGGAGAGGATCGATCGCCGGATCGGATCGAATCGGTTTCCGTTTCCACTCCAGGTGCGAGATTCCTTATCGGTTGGCTCTGCGCGATTCTTATCGCATTATTCATTCATTCGGCATGCGATGAATGCAGCCGCAGTTCCCTGCCTTCAGCTCAATTCACTTGCAATTGGCCGAGTAGTTGGCCAGTCTGGTTATTAACCCGCCGCCTCCCCTTCTCCCCTTCTCCCCCTTTCCCCTTCTCTTTCCCTTTTCCAACTGATTCCCTCGCATTACTCATACGACGTGTGGCCGTCAGGGAGCGCCATCTGGCGACCAGCTGGGGAAGGTCAAGAAAGTCACTCGCCATGTAGAGAAAATAGTTGCTATAATACATTTGTGGTTCCAGACCCGGCCACCCGATGGCGCCACTTATGCTTTGAGTCTCGGTTTTAGTTTTCAAAATTCTAATTTTAATTTGACCTAGATCAATGCATATCCTTAAAGCTTTTAAATACAAACAAGAAAAGAAGGCTAGATTCGGGGCCCGAAGCTTAGAGTACCCTTGCAGACCAGTTATATAGCCGATATAGCCGATTTTTATAAATCGGCTTTAGTGCCTTTGAAAAGTATTTTAAAGTTGAGCTTAGTGATTAAATTATTTATTAAATTTATATATTGTATAGCTTAAAGCTAGGATCTTGCAAATGATCTCTATCTGCATTTAAGTCCTCGATTTTAATTTAATTTTAATTTATTTTTAAGCATGGGTTTTGTTCTGTTTCCCTGGCTCCAATTTGTTAACTTTGTAAGGGATTTGAGAAAGCAAGTACCAGGCGAACAGAAAACACAGCAGGCTGACCTCTATCATATATTGCTTCTCATCCATGGAGATTTGGAAAGCCGTTGTTCTCCATGGCGCTCTCTTCATATTGAGCATGAGTAAAGAGAATAATTAAAAACAATAAAACTTTGGTCTCCGTTGGGCTCTCTTCCCATAAAGCATGGCTAAAGAGAAGAGATTTTGAAACGACCGTTAATTGCTTTGTTATTAACATTGCGTGGGAGTAGTTGGCTACTTGCTGACTTGCTACTTTTTCTGTTCGCCTGTTACATTACATCAAAGAAAACGCCCATTCTGTTACTTAGTTCAAATTTTTGTTACAACAAATTTGATAATATTGTACGGGATTTCCGAAAGCAATTACCAGGCGAACAGAAAAAACAGAAGTCTGATTTTGATCATTTATTTGTTCTCTGTTATGATCGGTGACGTCATTCAGCAAAAATTATTCCACGCATTTAAAAAATTGCAGCATACTTTTGGGGCTGTATTAATAATCGCTCTTGGGTAGTTTGGATAAAATGATGCATCTTTTGGGGATACCTTAAAATTAGTTTAGTTTGGATGGTCGACCTTCTGAAACTTTCTGTTCGCCTGGTACTTGATCTCTGAAATCCCATACAATATTATCAAATTTGAACCAAAATGTTTTTGGGATTTGTTGTAACGGAAATTTTAATTAAGTAACAGAATGGGCGTTTTCTTTGATGTAATGTAACAGGCGAACTGAAACCTTCAGCAAGTTAACAGCGATAAAATTATGTTAAAAAATCGTTTAAAAATGTAGCATACTTTTGGGGCGCTATTAAAATTCGCTTTTGGGTAGTTTGGATAGAAATGTTGCATCTTTTGGGGATATTTAGAAATAAGTGGAACTTTCTGTTAAAATTAAAAACAATGTTAACCAACTGTACCGATCAGTTTGTTGTAATTTGTTGTAACGGAAATTCGAATTGTCGCACTGAGCGGTATATATTCCTTTGACTCAATGTACCAGGCGAACAGAACCCGCAGAAAGTCAACACTTTCCAAACTGTTCCCAACTGTTCCCAACTGTTCGCAACTGTTCGCAACTGTTCTCAACTGTTCCCGACTGTTCCCGACTGTTCCCGGCTGTTCCCTCCCAACGGCTGTTTCAAAATCTCTTCTCTCTATCCATGACGAATATGAAGAGAGAGCCAAATGGAGAACAACGGTCGGCCGAGTCTCCATAAAATAGAAACAATAACAGATCGGGGACAGCCTACTGTTAATTCTGTTCGCCTGGTACACTGACTCTGGAATCGCATACAATGTTAGCCGATTTGAACGATTATTACGTTATAATTTATATTAACGGATATATGAACTACGTCACTGAATGGGATGTTCCTTTGATTTAATGATTTAAATGATTTAAATCATCAAATTCGGAGCACTATATCTTGCAGCTGTAATGGGAGAAATAATATATAATGTAATTTAAAATATACAATATAATATATACATTCTTGGACCATATACTTTTCATATACATCCATTTAGAAAATGAAAAACAAAATATCTGACCACTATATCCTATAGCTGCCAAAAAAGCTATTAAGCGGTTTGAAAGCAAGGGTATTCTAAGTTTCGAATCCCGAAGCTATTTTTCCTATTTTGTTGTATATATATTTTAATGTTGTTTGCTTACAATTCCAATATATACACAGTGGCGCCACCTGCCCAGACTATCAATGAACTCAACAATTGATTTCTACATGGGCTTTCTACAAATTAGAACAGCGCCACCTATAAGCTGCCATCAATTCCCACTATTTCCTTCAAATTCATAAAAAAGAAAGGGAAATTCGCTCTGCCAAAGAAAAAACCATTCAACCAGCGGTTGAAGCACTCTTTCAACTCTTTTTCAACCAGTTTGAATTCCCTTTCGGTTGAACGACTGATTTTGGCGCTTTCCACAGAATTTCCTTGATTTTTATTTTTCGGCGATGTTTCAACTTATTCGTTTTTCTTCTGTTTTTGTTGTTGTTGTTGTTTTTGTTTCGGCGGACCGTGAGTGAGTGGTTGTGTTATTTTGGCGTTTGGCTTTCAAGGCGAGTTTTCGCCTGATTCCCTCGAAGGACTCCCGCGGTAAGCCCGGCTTACAACGCTCCCTAAGCCTTGGAATGCGGTTGAAATGGAACCTGCGAGGAGCTGCGAGGACCTCCAAGGGGGATACCTAATCAACCGCATGATGCGATGACAGCGAAATTTCATTGCCGGCATTCAAGCGCAAAGTGTTCGCAAATCGCCCATTAATAATTTGAATTAACCTTTGTTGCCTCTGTGTTGTCGCCTAGCCAAACACTTGAGAGCGAGCGAGGGAGAGCGAGCGGTGGGTGTGGGAGGGAGATGGGTAGACTCACAGGACACCCACACACACACACACACACACGCAGGACGCATTAAATTCAATTAACAAGACATTGTAAATATTGTCACACCTTTCACAAAAGTCAACACGAGGCCAACACTCGAAACTTGTCGTTGTTGTCGTCCTTTTTTTGTTGTTGTTACCTGGTTGTTGTTGTTGCCACTTTATTCTTTGTGCATGCTGAATTGTTGCTGTTGTTGTTGTTGTTGTTGTGGTTGTTGCTTCCGCTGATGTTTGCATACGGATAGAGCTGGAAAGCAGCGGGACAGAGGCGGAACAGAGGCGGTCTATGGGCGTTCGGGGGGGAGTGGCAGCTCAAACAGTGGCAAAAAACAAAAATTAACTTCTCGTAATTCAAACATATTTTCTACAAATATGCTAAAATTAGGTGTTCCGTAATTATAGCTTTCTTGTATTTAAATTACATTTTTTGCATTAAATTCGTTGCAAAAAGTGTATTTATAATTTGATCTTCTTTTTAATTAAAGGTACTAATTGTTACCCCATCTCATAGTTTGCAGTTTTTTCGCATCTTTTGAAACCAGAAACTTAATTTGAAGGTCTTCTGGTTAAAAAGGGAAAATAATTACAGCTTGTTAGCGCTTATTATGCGGTATTAAAATCGGATTAATAATGTTGAAAAGTATGTTACGGATGGCAAAAAAATCTGGTCGGGCTCTGTAATTATTTAAATATTATATTACAAACAAAATGTGATAGAAAATTCAACCTGAAGGAATGCATTTTTCTAACTAATTTTTACAAGGATAAAAGAGTGCATATTAGTAATCAAACAACAACTAAATAAGTTATATAATGACCTTCCAGCTCTGGTTTGAAATTTCCCAAGGTAAGCCCCGATTTCTCTCTGTGCATTTGCCGGAGCTAAGCAGCCAGGTAATGGATCAATTCCCGCCCCGGCAACATTTTTTGATTCCAGCCCCTTTTCCACACACTCGACCGAAGGTGAGAAGGTTAGAGGTTATAGGGTGCACGTAGACCGGGGATATATATATATGCCCGATATACATAAAGATGTGCTAAGCCCAGACTTTGTACCCTCCTCCCCCTCCCCCCTCCGATATATGCGTGACAGTATCTATTTGATATGTTTGGCTTGTCTGCCCGATTCCTCGTATTGGAGATGGAGATGGGAGATGGAGATGGTGGGCACTCATTTCGATGATTGTCGCGGCTAAAAAGGAAGCATCCTTTTCGTGTTCGCTGTTTCGTGTGTGGCGGTTTAAAGTGGATTAGCGGCTCAAGGAGGGGGGTCACCCACAGCCCACAGCCCGCAGTCCCTTTCGAATCCGAGAGGCGGGAACCGGAGATCCCCGGAGAGATGCCTGACCTACATAGTGGCGGAGGGTGAGGTGGGGAGGTTTAGTGGCAGTGGCAGTAACGACGCCCTTACTCCTCCGGGCCGCCTCTGAAATCCAGCCACCATAATTACGGAGCACTGGCGACCGACTGGGGGCCACTGGCGCCATTAACCCTAACGAGGCGGCGTCATTTTAATGAATATCGGGTTAATGAATATTTTATAGAAAATGTGCAATGCTGGCAAGGTCGCTACCTGGGATAGGTAGAGTCTGGTCTGGTCTGGCCAGGTCCGGGACTGGACATATCCTTGCACCCCCAAGCACCCCCCAAGCACCCCCCAATCACCCTTTTTTCACCACTCAATAAAAATTGCAGCGCATAGCAAAAGGGTCACGTACTTTAATTTTGCTTACTCCGTGAATGAGTGCAATTGAAATGAATAGAAATGTGCAGCCGCTTCGGTTGGCGAAATGAGAAAAGCGTCGCCTCCTGGAAAAGCACTTCATCTCCGTCCTGCGTCCTCTGTCCACCAGTCCCCCTCCCAATCCGCATCCGCATCCGAATCCTTGGAATCCCCCGAATCCCAGCGAGAAGAGTTGGACAAATTGAGCGTGGGCGACCGACCGACTGACGATGTCTAAAATATTTGCCGAGGGCCTGGGAAAAGCGGGTTTTCTCCGGAAAAGCATTTGCATGCCACTATCTATATGTATATAGTGGCTGTGCGACGTATCTGCGTATCTACGAAT
>JAJJHY010004047.1:3296017-3306204 GCA_021224005.1 Drosophila setifemur
TATGCACTTTTCCCATTTTTTTTTTTATATTTAATTTTCCTTTTTCGGACAAGGACTCTGCCACTGGCTGCCACTTTGGAGATTTTAACCAGAGAAGGCAATTAGGCCAACAGAGGCGCGAAAGTTTGATTGAATTTATTTATAGTCCTCTGCTTATTTTATAATAATAATTAAGCCAGCCTTGATTTCAGTTTTTTAATTTCGTCAAGCGAAAGTCCATTAAGAGGCATTTATAATTAGTTGTAAATCACGATGCACTTTAAGCCGGATGATAGGCATTTTACCTTAATCCCCGCCTGCTTTTCGGTATATTCCACTTCACATTCTGCATTTCGGCTTAATTAACAATGGGAATGGGGTTCGGGATTGGGTATGGGTTTGGGTATGGGTTTGGGGTATGGGAATTGAGATTTGGCTTTTCTTCGTGGCCCTGGGAATATAATTACACCTCGTTAGCGCATATTCTTGGCAATTTAATCGCATTAAAATTGGCAGCAAAAGGGGTTGGGGATTAGGAATTAGGAGCTGGGAATTATTAGCCAGGAGCTGGGAGCCAGGAGCCAGTAGCTATCAATATTCATCAGATGGCACTGCTATTGTGCAATTGGGCCAGCAAATATGATTGCCTTATGGAAATAAATTTGACGTAATCGGTTTATTAGCTTGAATCGAACAAAAGGCACAACCCTTTGTCTTGGGCTTGGAATTGGAGGCAGGAGCTGGGAGCAGGAGCCGGGGCAGGAACAGGAGCCAGAACTGGCTCTGGAATATTCAGATCCCCATTGTTTTCGAGTGGATTGCGCATTCAGTGGACTTGGGGCAATTAGACATCAATTTTCATTGCCGTTTTGCGCCTATTGTGGAGCGGCTCTGTTTCGGAGCCAATTAGCCGAGTGCCCAGGCGAGGGAGTGGGAGCAGCACTGGGAGTGGGAGTGGGTGGAGTGGGGCTCCTTGAAGGCTCCTGCTAGTCAATAATAACCGGAGCTCCAGCTTAGCCTAGTTCGAGGGATTTTAAGTTCCATTGATTTGCTGCCAGGGATTTGGCCAACGGGGAATTTAACTTTGGCCAGCAGCAGCAGAAGCAGCGGCAGCAGGACAAACAATGTGTGTGCAGAGCCCGGGCCCGGGCCTATTGCCTGAGAGTCCTTTGAGTCCTTGGAGCATTGTTTGCCAAAGACCAGCAGCAGCAGCTCGAGAGGCATCGGACTATCCAAAGAAAAGAACTTTGCCTTTGGCAGGTGAAAATCAACATCAGCAGCAACAAGCGGAGCCACCTATTCCACCTAGTCCACCGGCACCAGCTCCAGCACCAGCACCAGCAAACATAAATAAATTATTCAGCTTTTGCCACTAACGGGGAATGTCCTGCCAGGACGAACTCCGGCCAAAGGCCAGCAAAATCCACATGGCCCGTTCCCAAAAAAAAAAGGGCAAAAAAAGCAGGCCCAAAGACAGCTGCTGTTCCTTCGGCCCTTTGTGCTTCTAATGCTCCTTTTCCTGCTCCTCCTCCTGCTGCTGATCCTGCTCCTCCTACTCCTCCCCCTGCTCCTCCTTCTGCTCCTCCTCCCCCCGCTGATGGGCAATGAAAAAGGACCGGGGGCGGGTCAATCGTTCACGTGAATGCGTTTTGAGTTGACTACGCACATAAAGCCGAGAAAGCGAGCCAACGAAATTGGGTCAACTTGGATTGGCGTTTGATGAATACGTTACGAGGGAAGGGAAGGCACGGACGGAGCTCCCTGGATGGAGCTGCTCCGAAAGCTCTGTTTGCCCGTGTCCTGCCTCTATCCGAGGCGTCAGGAAGTTTTACTATTTTTGGCCCTTTCTGTGTGCTGTGCGCTGGAGCCACATTGGAGATTGTTTGTGTGCGTGACCTAAATACCCCGCCAGGACACTGGCCCAAAAGGGAGTCCTCTTCTGCAGTGCAGATGTGCAGACACTCGAAAAGGTAATTAATATGGTAGCTTAATAAAAACAGATAGAATCAAGGATTATTAAAAACTAAGAAGCAGTAAAAATAAATTCAAAATTCTAGCAACCCAATTTCCAGGGTATCCAAAGGGGATATCCCTTTTCGGCCAGGATAAGGACGAACCGTCTCGAAGTTACTCAACTCAGTGGAAGTCCTGTCACGCACGTGAGGAGCTTAAGCAGGAGGAAGGAGGAAGGGCGACCGAAGGCCAGGCCAGACATGGCTGCTGGACAGAAGGACAGAGGAGCTCCAGTCTCCCGTCTCCCGTCTCCCTGCTTCCTGCTCCACCTGGCAGGCACCTCATATCTGGCTGCTAAACTGATTTATCAGGCATCTGGCGAGTTCCACTTTTCCCAGGCACAGCACCAGCTGCATTTTGATTAGGCCACAAGGTTAATTGGAGGCGATGGGAGTTCGATTGAAGGCCGTCCAAAGGGGGGAGTGCAAGAAAGGACTTTCCCCAACCAACCCCTCCCCCTGCTCCTCCTGTAGTGTCCCATTACCGAACTTCCCCGTTCGGGCCAAAACAAATTGCTGTCAACGACAAAGGAAGCCCATAAAAGTAACGCAAATAAACAATTTCACTTAAATATATAAAAACACGAAAGGCAGCCAGAATTCCAGCTGCAGGGGGGAGGAGGGGATTGAGGGGAGGATTTAGACGCTTGATCGATTCCCGACTCGGATTCGGTTTCCCATTTGGTTGACATTGTGGATGTCGAGCCACTGGCGAGACGTGGACAATTAGTTTGCAAGCAAATTGCCCGCAACGCCGAAAGTAGCGCAATGTGTTTTTTCACTAGGGTGAGGATTGGGTGGAGCAGTAAGGGGAGGGGGAGTAGCAGGGGCAGTAAAGGGAGCAGGAACAGGAACAGGAAACCCCACTCAAATTAAGTGACAATGGCAAGCAAATACATAATGAATTATTCCATAAGCCGCCGCGACAACTGGGTCAACTGCTCCTTAGTCGGTGGTTTTCCTTCCCCCTGTCGGAGTACCCTCAACCACCCAACCGGAGTCCACTGTTGCGGTTCTTCTTCCAGAGGGGGGAGCAGGGAGGGGCAGGGAGAGCTGGGCAATTGTATTCGATATTTATCGCCCCGCAGTTACGGAGCACAGCCCGTGGGAAGATTTGTTGCGGAAATAAAAAATATGAACTGGCGAAGCATTATGACAGCCCAACAATGGCTGGGAATAGGGAGAGCAGGAGAGGAGCAGGAGCAGGGAGCTGGAGAGGAGGAGCAGAAGAGGAGGAAAGCTGGCTCAACAATACAGGAAATACTTTATTTGCCAAAGCCAAAGCTGAGCGAAAATAAATGCGTTCAAAGTGACACCTGATAAGACGGATTTCCAGGCAACTATTTACGGAGTACTCTAAGTATCTAAGTATCTGAGTATCTACGTATCTGAGTATCTGGGGAGACTTCAAAAGCTGTGGATAAGCTGAGAATCTCACAGGGATTTGCAACATACCCCCTCGAGCACATCGATTGGTGTGCCAATTATCCTATTAATGGGTTAGACACATCCGAAATCCGTGACTGATTCCCCGATAAAAGTTAATGACATTAGCCGGCGGCACTCCACTCCACTCCACATTCCACTCCACATTCCACTCCACTCCAAATCCGGTCCAAGCTCGGATTTCTCCAGAGCCTCAAGCGTTTCGCTGTGATAATTAGCCATTGTTCTGTGCAGTTGTCGCCGGGAGCGGGCGTTGGGTTTGGTTACAGTTTTTGCGCTGGTTTGGGTTTCGGTTTCGGTTTCGGTTTCCGGCCATCTGGGGGGCTGTCCGAAGGAGGAGCTCTGATGGTGGGTATCTAAAGCCAGTGGCAGAGCCGCTGCTGCAGCACGACAACAGCTGTGGCCCAGCACCCGGGGCGTATGAGTGATGGCCAGCATGGATTTCCCCCCTCAACCACTCCTCCTACCCTGGCCTCCTGTGAATAAATCATCGCCATGGAGCAACGTGGTCCACAATTGCGGCTTGCCCAGCACCCAGCACATGCATCGCTTGGTGAATCTTCCCATGGACCCTAAGTCCTCGGTTAATGGGTTTCGTTCTCGCATTGCATTAGAAGGCTCTGCTCCCGCAATCCCAATCCTCCAGCATCCAAACGCATTACGGATTATTGACGCTGGCTGAGTGACAACCGATGCGAATTACGCAAATGGAAACGGACTTCAATTTTTGAGGACTTGATTAATTGCGTTGGGTTTTCCGGAAAATGGTCAACCCAACAATAGAATTAATCATTTGGCCTACTTTAAGAAGGAAGGAAAAGTGTTGCAGTAGAGATTGCTGTAGTGTTTTGATACCCTGTAGAAGTACAGGTCATAACTCGAATTATTCTTAGAAAATTATTATTACAAATTTAATAAAAAATGTAAATAAAACCGACTTTAAAAAGTTGTTTCCTGCATTTTACATACGAATTCTAGTTCTGTTAGTTATGGTATCTCTGAGATACAGACAGACAGATATGGCTTTATTAATTTAACTAATCTCCCCGACTGTACTTAAGGTATTTTTCAACTATCTTCCTATGTTACATACATTTCCACGAACTTAATATTACCTTCCACAAACAAACAAACAAAGAAGCTACAGGATTAGTAAAGGATTAAATTAAGACAAAAGCAACTGCTTAACTTAAGAATTGTTTTAAACAAAGAAAATAATTGTAAATATAATTGGAAAGGGATTAAAATTTATTGCGTTAATTAAAATCCATGAAATTAGTCAGAAATTGTAAATTGAAAAGTTATTGAAATAAATCGGCTTATTGGTGCAGCTATAATTGCAGGCACCTCCTGCTCCCTTTTTGGAACCAAAGTTTATCACTCCCCGGGAGGCAGCAGGAGCACCAGGAGGAGCTGCCATTTCCGGGCCACTTCTCTCGACCCCTTTGTCAGGGCTTTGTCAGCGAATTGCTAGGCAGCAGTAGCAGTCCTCGCTGAATGGCTTCCGTCAGTCGAGGAGGACTCAATGTCAATGAACTTGGTAAACAATTTTTAATCACATGCCACGGCTCAGTCAGCTCAGTCCTCCCGATCCTCCTGCTGCTCCCTGCTCCATCCGCCACCTCCTGCTCTTCCCTCTCCTTCCGCCTCCTCCTGCTCCTCCCTCCTCCTGCTGCTCCTCCCGCCTCCTCCTGCTCCTCCCGTCTCCTCCTGAACTTCCCATTGACGCCGATGCCAAATTAAATTGAATAAATCTCTGCCCACGCCAGGACCCCCGAAAATAGGGAACCCAACTAGGGAGGCAGGAGCAGGAGCAGAGGATGGTAGTAATGAAGTTGTGCCTGCTGTTCGGTGGCACTTTCCCTAGTTCCCCCTGTTTTGGGTGCTTCTCGGCACCCAACAAAGGACGCGTGAAATGTGCGGGGGCAAAGGTCGAAGGCGAGAAGAGGTCCTGCGTAAACACGCAATTGTTGACGAGTTGCCAAAAGATTTGCTTCCTTCCCCCCCAAAAAATAGAAGAGAAAATAAACAGGGGAGAGAGGAGGCCCTGCTCCTGGTCCTGCTCCTGCTCCTACTCATGCTCCTCCTCCTGCTCCTCCTCCTGCACCTGCGTGCCTCGCCACCGTTCATCTTCCTCCTCAGCGGGGTCAGCGGGTAGTCCTTCGTCCTGCGAAGGGGTCAATGAACGGCCAATTGGCCACCTCCGCAACCTTCGCCGCTTTACGTGTTACGTGTTGTTTTTAATTGGCAAAACAAACGTAATTAAGGCATTTAGCGGCCAGATTGAATACCGAGTAATCGCCGGCAACTACCGCAGTGGCGCAGTGCGAGGAAAAGTCAGTCACTGGACAAGGAGCAGGAGCTGGACATGGAGCGGGAGCAGGAGCAGGAGTAGGAGCAGGAGCTGGACATGGAGCAGGAGCTAGAGTCGCAGTATGTGCGAGAACCGACAATTAGTGGCCAGTGCGAGTCCAAGCGGGATTTGGAGGGGGGAAACAGAAAGAGCAGAGGGAGTAGGAGGAGGAGCAGGAGCAGGAGAAGGAACAGGAGCAGGAGTAGGTGGAGGAGCTAGGGCAGGAGCAGTACCAAGAGCAGGAACGATAACCAGAAGCACAGCAATCGCCTTGCCCCACTAGTCGAATGACTAACTAACTAACCAACCGACTGACTGGCAGGACAAGGGCGCACTTGGCGTATGAGTGATATAATTGTAATTGGTAGAAACCATGGTCGAGATTGCCACATGCACTGCACGAAAAAACAGGGCAGTAAGCAGGGGATTAATTATAAGAGATTATAAAGGATATACTAAAAAATGTATATAATTTTTTGGAATTTGATATTAATAGATAATAGATAATAAGCTGGATAAATAGCATAACTATAATTTGTTATAATTATAGCAGCCTAAATGAAAAATATACAACACAATTTTTACAACAATATTATTTTAAAAATAACAGAAATACAAATATTTATTAAGTAATAAATGACTTTTTTTAATGAATATTACCTCACAATATTAATAGCAGTGTATTGATTGTGGGCTGCAGATGCAAAAAGTAATTTCCTGGCTGATGCTATAATCGAAAATCCTTGATGGCAATTCAATTTCAAAAATCTAAACCACAAATGAACGGAAGTTCGCTTCCTTTTTCTCTGAGTGCACTCGGCAAGGGATAACCATATTTTTTGAGCTGGCCAAGAACTGTGATTATTATGGCTGCCATGCAGCAGATGCAATCCTCTTTTTGGGCCAACAGCAGCAGCAGCAGCAGCAGCGGCAGCGGCAGCAGCACAAAGGCAAAAGTTTTTCCTGGACAAGGAGCTCGGAGCTGGGAGCTCGGATCTGGGAGCTTGGAGCTCGGAGCTCGGAGCTTGGAGCAGTCGGATTATGGGCCTGGGCCTGGGCAATGCCTTAATTAAGTTGGCCATCCATTGTCTTGTCCTTGAATCCGGGTCACGGGAGAACGGAGAAGAGATACTCTCGTTTGATTTGATTTTTGGGCTTTGGACTCGGACTCGGACTCGGATTTGAGTTTCATTTTCGTTTGGGTTTCGTTTTCATTCTCGTCCTCTCGTCCTCTGGTCCTTTGGTCTTTGTCTTTGTCTTTTTGGCAACCAGAAATCCATTTACATTTTGGCAGCTCAACACGCTCGATTAACAATTCCAGCCGAGCACAAATCCCGATCAGGAATGCCCAGCCTTCTGTTCTCCTTCGGTTCGGTTTGGTTCTGCACATCCACATCCACATCCACTTCCACTTCCTTGATGCTCCTGGCCGTGCTCCTTTTGGGGGCATTTGGAAAACTTTTGAATGCATTTCAATTATTTTGCATGTTCATCAGATATGCAGGCAACTGAGATTCCAAGAAGGCCAGGAGACGGAGGGGCGGAGGGACGGAGGGACGGAGGGACGGAGGGACGGAGGGGTATCTCAAAAATGCCAGTCACCAGGCAAAAGTGCATTAAACAACTCAAGTTACGAAACATGACGATGACGATGAGGATGGGGATGGGGATGAGGATGAGAATGACGATGACGATGCCACATGACGATGAGGATGACTATGACTACTACGCCGAGGACGTTGACAATGACAGCTGAACTGAAGTGAACCTGGCAGAGGATATGCACCGACAAGGATGGAGATGGGTGCCAGGGGATGGGTGCCAGGAGGTGGCTTTGCTGGGCGGAACCGGGGACGAAATGTGCACCACCGCATCGCATCACATCGCACACTATTGATTTAATCATTCAAACCAGAAGAAAAGCCTCACTGAGCTGGAACCAAATACCCTGTAATTTCCAAATAGCAGCAGGCCATAAATGATTTTTTAAGTAAAGAATAACATTTAATAAAAATTAGATCTTAATATAAAAAAAAATCATGGAAAGAAAGAAAATGATTCTGAATTTAATGGGTTTTTCTTTTGAATTTTAATAAAAGAATATATATTAAATTATAATTTAAAGAAGATCCTGGTAAAGAAATAAATTATTATACATTTAAATGGAATTTTCTTTTTANTTTTAAATATTATTAAAAAAAAAAGAATAAACTATATTGTGGAATACTATAAAAAAATAATATGATTTAAATCGAGGAGAGTTATATATATAATTAAATTCATATACAGATGACGTCCCAGAAAATATAGTAATTAAAATTGAACTAAAAATAGAGAAATACAGATAATTGTTCCTATTTATTTTAGTTAAAAAACAACATTTTATTCAAGAAAGGGTATCAGCAATATAGTTTCCTTTGTTGCCTTTGAAATTCACCAGATTTATGGGACTTGTAAATAAATATTGTTGTTCTACAACTTATTGCACAATGGCAATGAATGTTCCGATGGTGGCCAGCATATTAATGAAAGTAAATACGGAGACCACATCTAGGATATCAAAAGGATGCCATGGGGCAAGGCTAATCCAGAACCGAGTCCTGAATTCTGAATACTGACTACTGACTACTGCATACTGGGAACTGAAAAGTGAAAGCGGAAAACTGAAAAGTGAAAATGGAAAACTGAATGCTGAAGCCGAATGTAGAACATGCTGCGTCAAGGCATTTTTGTGGCTGAAAGTCGGAAAGTCTGAGCCGAGAAAAAAAAAAACGGGTGACTGAGCGTAACTCAAGCGGCAAGCGGGTGGGGAGGATATATGGTGGGGATATAGTCAGGACATAGTCAGGACATAGTCAGGGATATGCCGGGATGAGGGGGGCGTGGCAGCGGTAGAGGCGATGAACAACAGCAGCAACAATAAGCAGCAAACGACAAACGACAACCGACAACAACAACAACAACAACAATAACTAACAAGAGCAATAACAACAGCCATTCCATGGGCGGAGGGGGGGTGCAGGGTTGAAAAGGGGGGTGGTGCGGAATTCTTTTCAAAACTCTTTCACGGCAATTTCCCCAATCTTGTCTCCCTTCTTTTCCTTTCTTCTATTTTCTTTTCCTTTATTTTTTTTTTTTGCGCCCGATTCCGTCCTCTTATTATATGTCTCGTGCTCCATGGCAGGAGCATCCAATTAGGGGGAGGCCCAAGGATTGCAAAACTAGTTTCGAAAGTTTCCGGATATCGAATTCGGATATTTCTTAATTTTGCCTTGGTTCTTATATTATATGTAGTATATATATATTTTATTACATTTTATAATCAACTTAATTCAAATTTCATTTGATTTGTTTCTAGTTTTGTACTTAGATAAGATAATAATACGATTTTTAAGTACAAAAATATATTACAAAATTTAATTTGCAGCTTCAATTTTGAACTTTAATTTTCAGCTTTAATATTCTGCTTTAATTTTCAGCTTACAACATTTTTTTTGCAATATCCATAATATATTTAAAGTTTTTATATATAAATCCCCAATAGGGTCAATATTTTTTAAGGCATCCCTAAAATACGCAACATATAAATTTGAATGGGTTTATGAATCCAAAAAATATTTATAAATTTTATATTATTTGATATGAAAAAAATCATAAAATAATCCAAATATAGAAAAATAAACTATACCTTAAACTATTCGAATTACTCTCAGAAAAGTTCTGAAATTCTCTTAGTTTTCCTAAGAGTATGCAAAAATGTTGTATTTATTAATATTATTTACCACTTGAAGGTAAATATTTTTACACATATTCTGGAACATATAAATAACTATTCCAAAACTTAAATATATCTTTGATTCTCTTTTTATTTTTGAAATTTTCCCCAAACTTTTGAGGCAACCCTCTGTCTCACGAGCATTGCCACTGACCTACTTACCGAAAAATGGCTGACTCGACGCGGGTCTGTGTGCCGGCGGGGATGGGGATGAGGATGGGGATGGGCATGAGGATGGGAAGACGGCCCAAGACGGCTGGATGGGGGGCTCGGTTCGTGGATGTTTTGATGGGTGCACAGGGCAGAGGCACAGGGCAGAGGAACAGGCACAGGGCAGAGGGCAAGGAGTGGGTCTGTCTGTGGAGCCCAGGCCTGGGAAAAAAAAATGTGGGCCGCCTTTGGGCTGGCTTTGGTCGTGGACCGGAGACCGTAGACCGAAGACCTCAGAGCGTAGACCTCAGACATGTAGACCGTGGAACGTGGACGCGGGCACATCGTTGGCATTTGGCGGGATGATGCCGGCGGATGAAAGGCCAAAAGCTGAAAAGTCGCCACGCAAGGCGACAATAATTGGCGCAAGGTGGCCAAGTCAAGGAAAAGGAAAAGCCAGCAGACACACAAA
>JAJJHY010004047.1:3433073-3461718 GCA_021224005.1 Drosophila setifemur
TAGCGCAAATAATTGTAAAACTGCTAAAAATATTATAATTCATATTATAATTCAAATGCAAAACAAAACAATAAATAAAATAAAATAAATTAAATTGAAAATTAAAATTATTCCAAGAAGAAACCATAATCTAAATAGTTATTAATCATTAAATTAACAATTAGTTGGTCTTAAAATGTAAATTTATTTGCTTACAACTATTTTTTATCCATTAAAAAATGCCTCTTAAAATATACCTATTTATTGTATTTAATAAATTAAATATATATTAAGGGCAATTAATATCTTCGAAATATTTTGCGAGTGTATTTAAAGCGCCATTCCCCTTTCCCATTCCAGGCGAGCACTTGACGGGTGAGTTCCGGGACAATGTGAACCGGTTCCGCAAGCTGCCGGCGATCACGGATCATGGCTATCAGCTGTCGGAGAACGTGGCCATCTTCCGGCACCTGGCACGCGAGAAGCTGGTGCCGGAGCACTGGTATCCGAGGCGCCACCTGGGCAGGAGCCGGATTGACGAGTATCTGGCCTGGCAGCAGACCAATATGGGTGTGGCCACCACGGAGTACTTCCAGCAGAAGTGGCTAGTGCCGTATCTCCAGAAGACCCGTCCATCCGACAATGCGGTAATGGAGTGTCCATCAATCCGAGTGTTCCTCCGTGCTTATCTCAATTCCAATTTCCAGGTGAATCTCGCCGGCAAGCAGCTGGAGCACACGCTCAACGAGTTCGAGCAGCTCTTCCTCAACTCCCGCAAATTCATGATGGGCGACAACATCTCCTATGCGGACCTTAGCGCCATCTGCGAAATCGATCAGCCCAGTGAGTACTCTGCAGAAACAGACCCAGAAACAGACCCAATCCCAGTCCCCGACACAATCCCAGTCCCACACCCAATTCCAGTTGCAGATCCTATCTCAGATCCAATCCCAATCCCAATCAAATCCCCTCCAGAAAGAATGACTTGTTTAAAGACAAACAATTCCTGAATTATTGACACCACTTAAATCCAAGATGATATCATCAAAGATGATTAAAATTGTTTACTTGTATCTCATCAATACAGATGCTAATCGGAGATATTTATAGATATGCAAATTACTATTCAAAAAATGTAGAAAACTCAACAAGTTTGTTTACAAAACGGAATAATTTATAGTACAAGAATATTACAATCCAAATTATTAATGGAACATTTAAATAGTTATTGAAAAAATATTTATTGAAAGCTGTAAAATATTATTGCAGTGTTATCTTTTAACTTCTTTAAGGCTTTGTAAATTAAAAAAAAAAATCAAATTCAATTAAAAAATGTTTAGTTCTTGTAATAATTTATAAAACATATTGATGTTACAACAAGTTTAATACAAATTTAAATACTATTGTTGTAAAACAAGTGTTATTTTTCATTAGTTATTGTTTTAATCACCACACATCCTATTTAACCTTCTTTACATACTACAAAACATATCAAATTAAATAATTATTAAATAAGTTTTTTAAAAGAGATATGAAGTTTTTGAAATAATTTATGGAATTCTCTTTAACTTTATAATTAAAATTAAAATTCAACAAGTTTGATAAGTATATACATGTGCTCTAGCAAATTTAATCAAAACTCAATTAGCAACACTTAAATAATTATTTTAAATCATTTTGTTGTAAAACAATTCCAAGCCAGAAAAGTAGAAACTGTAAAAATGTGATTAGTGTCCTAACCAATTTCACAGCCACCACAGATCCTAGAATTTACAAAGTATGTGTCCCAACAAAAGTTATCAAAACTCAATAAGAAACACTTAAATAATTATTTTAAATATTTATATTTTCCCCTTCCCATTCCTCATAACCAATTTAAATGTAGTTAATGCTTGAACCATCTTTAACCATCACTCTCTCCCTTTTGCAGAGTCCATTGGCTACAAGGCGTTCGAGAACCGGAACAAGCTGGCCCGCTGGTACGAGGCGGTGCGCGAGGAGCTGGGTCCCCACTACAAGGAGGTGAGCGGGGAGTTCGAGGCCAAGCTGAAGAGGAGCGGCAGGGGAGGGCAGGGCGTGGCCCAGGCTGTGAAGCAATAGCCCACGCCCACGCCTGCTCCTGCTCCTGTTCCTGTTCCACTTCCCATTTCGGTTAGTTCCCTAAGACGACCGACTATTTAATCCACGTGTTTTTTTTTGCTCTACATACTTTTGTGATTACATTTACTCTTTCCTAGCTTAAAAAAGGAGATATTTTTGCGACTTTCTAACACTCTCGAGTTTTTGTTTTTAGTTTTTTAACAAATATCAACTATTCCAACTATGATGGCCATGTATTTGATGGTTGTTAGGGCCTCCATTTAACAAAAACTAAAATTCCCCTCTACTATATATATATCGACGAAAGAAACTTGTATGTAAATTTAGTGCTTAGTTGTTAAATATGTATCTTAATATTACGTATACGTATATAAAATACGCTTATGATTGTTAAACATTTGCACATACGCTTTATTTCATCTCGGTTAACAGTTGTGAGGGGATTCGCAAGGGAGAGCAGTGCTTTTGGGGTTTTGGGGGTTCGTTTTGGGTCTGGGTGTGGGTCTGGGTCGGCGTTGGAACAACGACTACAGATGAGGCGTACAAAATAGGATCTGCCTGGTCACAATTATCACAATTACAATTTGTATACACAGATAGAGAGAGAAATGCTGGGCTGGGAAGCTTGGCTTCTCTCACTTCATCGTCGAATCGGGGAAGGCGTCGCGCGGAGGCCTGAAGCTGAGCATCATGATGTGGCGGGCATACGACTTGGTGGCCCGGAACAGCGAATCAGTGCCATGGAGGCGGTCCAGAACGCCCAGCACACCGAAACAGTTGTTGAATCTGTCAAGGGGGGGGTAAAACAGTTTTAGTTATAGATATGGTATTCTATATTAATTAAGGAGTGTTCTATTTTTACTTTCACTGATTTTTTTTGGATTTGTAAAGAGAGTTTTTAGATATATACTTTTGAGTTCGATTGATCAGTTATAGCTACCATTATTTCTTGAATTATTAAATGGCATACTTAATTTTGAAAAAGTAAGTTTCTAGTGATACAATTTTAGAATAAATAGTTTGAATTTTTTAAGAACTAAAGGAGGGAATAAAAATATAAATTATTCAGAATTTCAACAAAAATATCCAGATATATCAAATTTAAATTATCTAATCTAAAGTATCTAAGGACATTAAAAGCTTATTTGATATCGAAAAGGAATCTATATATCACTAACTGACAGAAATCCCAACAAAAAATCAGCAGAAAGTGAAATAGAGGAGGAAAATTACTTCAAGTGATGAAAGTCGTGGGCCTCGGGGCTGGGAAAAAACGGCAGGTGATAGCCGGAGTGGGCGTTGAGGGTGGACAAAATGGCCAGGGCGAACCACAGCCAGGCGGTGGCCACATGGCTGCCCATGAGGAAGACGCCCATGAAGGGCGGCAACAGGTTGCTGAAGATGTGCTCAATGGGGTGACAATAGATGGCCGTCACCGAGATGGGGGCCGTCCACTCGTGGTGCTGCTTGTGGATGTACTTGTAGATGTGCTTGTGGTGCAGCAGCCGGTGCGAGTAGTAGAAGCCCAGCTCCTCCATTAGGATGCAGACGGTTAGCTCAAAGCACACCCAGTGGAACGTGGGCAGGTCCCGGATGTCGCTCAGTCCGCGGATCTCCATCAGCCGGTAGCTGGCGTAGGCCAGCGGTATGCCCACGAAAATTTGGTTGCACACCACACACCAAATCACCTAGAATTGGGAGAAGATTAGCAGGTCAGCCAGCAGGTCAATTGAAATGGAAATCAAAATCAATTTGCTGCCAACCTTCAGCAGGCGACGCACTTCCACCGGCTCGTTGGTGCCCGGCTGGATCTTGTATTTGCGCAGACAGGCGGGCCGGTTGGTCAGGTCCATGAATGTGTACAGCGTGCCCACGGTCCAGTAGACGATCATCGTGAATATGGTGGTCCCAAAGACCCACAGCACCATGGGCTCATCGCCTATAAAAATGGGAATATTTTATAATATGCAAAAAAAAATAAAGAACTTTGAGGAAATAGGAGTGAATATTTATCACTTGTTATTGTTTAACAAACAATAATCCATAAAGAATATGTATATATACTTTGAAACGTTTTTAATTATTTCTAAATTAGTCAGTTTAAGTCACTATATATTATATTTTATTTTAAATTCCCATTATTATTTATTCCCAAATGATTTAGTAAAAACTATGAACTATGGAATCTTTTGTTCTCAAATTATAATTTTATAAAGCAATTTATTATTATAAATAGTATAGTCAAAGTGAAAAATTGCAATTGCTTATTAAAAGTGGAAACTATCAAAGCATTTATTAAAACAAATTTTATTTAAATTTTCAACTTCTTTATACAATTAATGAACTTCAAATGATTTGAACTAAATTCAATTTTATTTAAAAGAGGAAAACTAATTTCAAGTTACCTATAAAAAGTAAAAAACAAAGTTTATTATAAAATGGATTAAAGTGAAATAAAAACCCACTGAATTCGTAAGTAGTTAATTTAATTGAGTTGTTTGCTTTTAATTAATGAATGATGCGCTTAAGCCAATATAAAATATTCATCCCATTGGGTTCATTGTTCGAGAGACAAGAGATTAATTAATTATTCATATATTAATTATCAATATAAACGGACCACTCATAATGCACTTTGTTTTTATCAACACAACTATTCAATAATTTAAGCACAAAGTGCAATAAAATTATCACTCAACAAAGTGGGCTCCAATAAATACTGAGGAAACAATAAAAAAAAAGGTTTTTAACACCAAGATATAATAAAATGATAAAAAAATAAATTAATAACGCATAGGCTTATTAAGTCGTAAACTCTATAATTATAAAAAAAAAACTTTTACAACAGTGTGGATGCAATTAAGGGTGCTAATTGTAAATGCAAAAACCATTGTAAACAAAAACTTTGTCCCTCGGAGACTTCAAATATCTCAGAGTATCTCAGTTCATTTCAGATGAGTAAAGAATGAAGTTACATATTTACCAAGGGATAATTTGGATTATTTGTGAAGTTCAACTCTTGCAGAGATTGGCTTGGACTTTGATTTAAATTTTGGGGATTGCAATTTGAATTTAAATTGGGGGAATGAGTAAGCGCGGCGATTCATTTCGCGTAATTGGCAGCACTTGGCATTTGTATCTGTATCTTTGTGTCGGTGCCAGTGTATCTGTGCGGCAGTGAATTAGTAAACAAAACAGTTGATGTTGACATTTTGTTGTTGTCGTTATTGTTGTTGTTGTTATTGTTGTGAATTGCAATTGTTGTTGCTGAGAATTGCAATTTCCACAACATCGCATTATCACAAAGAGAGGAGCAAAGTTTAGTGTCCGCTCGCCTCTGTCCCCTCTGTCTTTATTTAAAATGTGTTGTTTAGTTTCCACTTACCGAACGAGTCGATGAATTTGTCCCACTGCGACTGCCAGAAGTCACCGGAGGCGCCCCAAAAGCTCTGCAAGTGCCTGGCGTACAAATAAGATACCTCCATGAATTTCTCCTCCATGGTTCTNACCCACAGCACCATGGGCTCATCGCCTGTAAAAATGGGAATATTTCAAAATAATATATGTACAAAATAAATAAAGAACTTTGAGGAAATAGGAGTGAATAATTATTACTGTTGTTATTGTTTAATAAACAAAAATCCATAAAGAATATATATATAAACTTTAAAAGTTTTTTAATTATTTCTAAAATTGTCAGTTGGAGTCACACTTTATTATATTTTATTTTAAATTCCCATTATTATTTATTCTCTAATTATTTAGTGAAAACTATGAACTATGGAATCAATTATTCCGAAATTATAATTTTATAAAGCAGTTTATTATTATAAATAGTTTAGTTAAAGTGGAAAATATCAATGAATTTATTAAAACAAATTTTATTTAAATTATCATCGCTTTCTATAATTCATATTATATTCAAATGAAATCAACTAAATTTAAATTTATATAAAAAAGAAAAAAATATTTAAAGTTGCCTAGTAAAAGTGAAAAACAAACAATAAAGTTTATTAAAAAAAGGGATTAAAGTGAAGTAAAGACCCACTAAATTCGTAAGTAGTAAATTTAATTAAGTTGTTTGCTTTTAATTAATGAATGATGCGCTTAAGCCAATATAAAATATTCATCGCAGTGGGTTCATTGTTCGAGAGACAAGAGATTAATTAATTATGAATATATTAATTATCAATGTAAACGGTCCACTCATAATGCACTTTGTTTTTATCAACACAACTATTGAAAACTTAAAGCACAAAGTGCAATAAAATTATTACTCAATAAAGTGGGCTCCAATAAATACTGAGGAAACAATAAAAAAAAGGTTTTTAACACTAAGATACAATAAAATGATTAAAAAATAAATTAATAACGCATAGGCTTATTAAGTCGTAAACTCAATAAATATAAAAAAAACTTTTACAACAGTGTGGATGCAATTAAGGGTGCTAATTGTAAATGCAAAAACCATTGTAAACAAAAACTTTGTCCCTCGGATAACTTCAAATATCTCAGAGTATCGTAGTTCATTTCAGATGAGCAAAGAACGATCTTCAAGTTACATATTTACCAAGTGATAATTTGGTTTATTTATGAAGTTCAACTCTTGCAGAGATTGACTTGGGCTTTGATTTAAATTTTGGGGATTGCAATTTGAATTTAAATTGGGGGAATGAGTAAGCGCGGCGATTCATTTCGCGTAATTGGCAGCACTTGGCTTTTGTATCTGTATCTTTGTGTCGGTGCCAGTGTATCTGTGCGGCAGTGAATTAGTAAACAAAACAGTTGATGTTGACATTTTGTTGTTGTCGTCGTTGTTGTTGTTGTTATTGTTGTTGCTGTTGTTGTTGTGAACTGCAATTGTTGTTGCTGAGAATTGCAATTTCCACAACATCGCATTATCACAAAGAGAGGAGCAAAGTTTAGTGTCCGCTCGCCTCTGTCCCCTCTGTCTTTATTTAAAATGTGTTGTTTAGTTTCCACTTACCGAACGAGTCGATGAATTTGTCCCACTGCGACTGCCAGAAGTCACCGGAGGCGCCCCAAAAGCTCTGCAAGTGCCTGGCGTACAAATAAGATACCTCCATGAATTTCTCCTCCATGGTTCTTGTTCTTGTTCTGTTCTTGTTCTCGTTTCAATATATCACTTTCTCCGCTGGACTCTCTCCTCTCTATTCTGGACTCTCTCCTCTGTCTTGTCGGCAATTTTGGCGAGCGATTCGTCTTCGCCGTCGAGCGTCGCAAACGCAACTGGCGAATATATGGACAGGCGGATCGCACCGACGGATCGCCCGCAAATTCGAAGCTCACAAAAAAATCAACCGACGACAAAAAACAGAACTTGGAGCGCGGCTCAAGTCCAGAATTTTTGCCCCCACGCCAAGAGAGAGAGAGAGAGTGGAGAGTGGAGAGTGGGAAGTGGAGAGAACGTGAGAATACAAGGAAAACTGTCTTCGGTTACCGAAGCAGGTAATACTCTTGATGGAAAGGCCGATCCCCTTGCTAGTTTCTGGATGTTTTCATACTTGTTACAAAACAATTTTGAAGAACAATTAAATTGTGAGAACTAATAGGTTGAAAATCATTATAAAATCAAGTATTCTACTATAGTTTATGTTTCCAAATCTTGTTACAATAAAAATATATATAATTATGTGAAAGGCAACGAAAACTTGGACTGCTTGTCGAAATTTTAGAAATATATGTCTCTAGGGAGAGGTTGATATCAGAACTGAAATAAATCTTTAAAATTCAAATAATATAAATGTTTTCTCACCAAAGTACACAATTTTTTGATCAAGTTTGGAAGTTTTTGATTATTTTTAAAAAGAGAATATATCATTATCAATTACGGACTACGATATACAATTGTATTCAAATAAGTAATAATTAATTTAACGAGTTTATATAACAATACAAATTTGACTGTTTTAACAAAATTTTGAAATAATCATCGCTTTTCTGCATTAATACAAAGTATTTATGTTTAAGAAACAAATATATATGTATATACATATATATTAAACCAAGTACTATAGTAATGCTTTTACTATTTACTATATTTTTGCATACTCAATACAAATAAATTTATTCTCAAAATAAAAAAAAAACTAACTGCTTTTAACAATCTAATACAATCTAATACGACTTAATCACAACTTTAAAAAGTCTCTAGACTTTTAATAACAAATTAGTTAAGAAAAGATCTGTATTTTTATGAATAACAAATATTTGAATAGCGAAAAGAAAACCCAACTAATGAAACTAGAGAAAGGCATTTAAAAATCAAGTCACTAATCTTTGAATACTTTCCAGGAAGAGTTCCAGAGTTAATCCCAAAAAGGAGTATTAAAACAGAGAACCTAACACAAAAAAAACACAGCTAGAATCAGTATAATCACCAGGTGAGCACGTTGCGGAACAGGATGAAGGCGGCCAGGGCGCAAGTGATGATGAAGATGACGCTGTGCAGCGAGGACAGCCAGACGTCGGCGGTGCGGGTGTCATCCCAATGCTGGAGCGGCGAGCAGGAGGCCTGTCCCTGCGGAGGCTCCTTCCCGGCATACTGCAAGGAAAACCACATCAGAAATGTGAAGAATCTGAAGAATGGGCGGACTTTACGTCGTTGAGGTTTAGATAGACCGGAGGCAATCCCGACTTGTCCTTGCCGGCAGAGCCGGAGGTGGAGGAGGGGGAGGAGGATCCGTTTCCAGCCGGTTGGACCGTTACCGAAACGGGCGAAGAAGCCGCCGACGAAGAAGACGACGACGACGAGGTCGAGGATATGGAGGTGGAACCGGAGACCGGCGGTCTTCCATGCGCCGGATTCGACATGATTGGAACTGGAGCGGAGTTTCTATATTTTTACAGCACTTGTTTCCAATTTTCCGTAACAGCTTTGTCAGTTGTTCCAGTTTTCCGTTCTGTTGCTTTGTTGTGGCTTTCCTCCGTTCCGTTCGTTGTCCTTGACATTTAGAGCTCTCGATTTCGATTTTTCTATTTCCCAGCTCCTTCGTTGGGTGGTGTGTGCGGCTTCTGGGCGGAAAAGCGATGTCAGGGGGGGGGTCTCTCTATCACCAGTTAGTTTCCCACATAAATGACCCGCATTTATTGTTAACTCTGCGACGCAAAAATAAAAACCGATAAAAAACGAACTCCAAAAACGTTAGCTTTTTGAATCTCTTTTCTTTTCCGCTTTCAGGGTAAGCGCACGCACACAAACGCAATCATACCGATTATAGTGTGACCGAAATGAAGGAAATACTGAAAAATACCGAAAGTCTGCAAGGGAACGGTGGAATGGGAGGCAACTGCAATAATTATTATTATTTTGCCTGTTCAAATTGATTTGTTGGTGATAATGAATAATATATGAGATGTATGTTTCCAAATAGGTTGGAAGAGTAGTCTGTGTCTGTAACAATTGCAAAGAGTGTAATTAAAAGATATAAGCTATCTTATAGTAGGCAGGAAATATGTCGTCAAAGATATTTCCAACGAAACTCTAGAAAAATCTCATATCACAAGGAGCTTTCACATGGAATGCAGCAAAATCAATGTCACTGCAAATAACTAATTTAAAATAAAAATATTTTCGACATTTTGAAAAGTCCAAAACCAAATCGATGTTTATCAAGGCAGTTACAAATCCAGTATCAAAAGGTAAGAGAAATCAAACTATTTCAGTATATCGGTTGCCATCGATAGTCGAAAGCTGTGGCCGATAGTGTGACCAGCCATCCGATTAGTCTTCCAGAGGGTGGTGGCCATATTCCTGGAATGCCACCCGGCAACACTACTAGTGCATAAACAACAGAACCCGAACGTAATTTCAGCTACGGAAAGGAAGAGAGGAGCAGAGACGGAAATATATCGGAGGACGTCGCTGTGTGCGTGTCCGTCTGCAGCGAGCGTGCGTGTGTGTTGGTGTGCATGTGACAGCAAGTGCAGTTATTGCCGAAACGATAGCAGTAAACGCCGTACCCGCAAAGTTCCGTTTTCTCCGTTCCGTTCGCTCCGTTCCGTTCGCTCCGATCCGATGTCGCAAACGAATCTTCTTCATCTTCAGGCCACTCTCAATCGGAATCGGAATCCGAACACTCTGTAAATTCCGAACGAAACTGCAGCCCACCAGCCTCCGCTGTCCCTCACAGTTGGACTCTTTAATACAGATTTGCTTTACCTTCCCGGCCAGGCACCATGGAGGAGTCCGCACCGAATGCAACGCCGTCTGCCAACGCATCGGCATGTGTAACCCCAGCTCCGTCACGTGGTAGGGGCCGGGGCAGGCCACCCAAGGTGGCTGCCTCGTTCTCCGACCCTGCCCAGAGCGCCCGGACTCCAACACCTACCCCGGCCGCCGACTCGCCCACCCCCACCGATGATGCGGACGCCACATGCCGGCGCAGCTCCCGCAAGAAGACCATTAAGTTTGATGTAAGGGACCTGCTGAACAAGAACCGCAAGGGCCACAAGATCCAGATTGAGGCCCGCATCGACTCCAGTCCCAGCGGGAATGCTGGAGCGGGTGCTGCTGCTGCCGGGAGCCGTCTCTTCTCTATGTTTGAGAGCAACCAGCAGGCCCTGCCGCCGCCACCGCCCCCGGCTCTGGAGATATTCGCCAAGCCGCGGCCCACCCAGAGCCTGATTGTGGCCCAGGTGACCAGCGAACCGGGCGCCGGCAGCTGCAATTCTGTCCAGACCGTAGCCGCCCTGCCGGTGGTGGCCACCAGAAAGAGAGGACGTCCGCGGAAGAGTCAGCCCTTGGAGCTGGCTGCTCCTCCAGCTGCTGCTGCTGCTCCTGCTCCTGTTGCCACCTCCGATTCGGACACCAACTCGACGAGCGCCTCCACGGGCAGCGGAGGCGACAGTGGTGAGGTTACCGTGGAGGCCAAACGGAAGCCCAAGTCCAAGTTGCGCGTCTCGCTCAAGCGTCTGAACATGGCCCGGCGGCAGGAGTCGTCAGATTCCGGGGAAACGAATCTGGGCATCCAGGTGGTGGAGTGCCGATCCTCGCCCTTCTCCTCCTCCACAGAGGCGCCCATTCTGCAGGACGACAATGCGCTGGATGAGCAGCCGCCCACCGAGAAGCAGCCGCTGACCATATCCGTGCCGGGGGACAATTCCGACTCGGACTCCCAGATCATATTCATCGAAATCGAAACGGAGACCGAGAGCAAGGGGGAGGAAGACGAGGAAGTCTTCCCAACCGCGGAGGAGTCCCGGGAGTCAACGGAGCAGCATATGATGATTGATCTCATCGAGGACAGCCAGAGTCTTTCCGATGCGAAGGTGGAGATGGAAGCGGTGCATGAAGAGATCCTGAAGTTCGCCACTGTGGAGGAGAAACAAGAATCGGATGTTGAAATGAATACAGAACCAGAGGAGATCATTGTGGAATTAGTTGCTCCAGAATTAAAGGATCTTCAAGCTAAACCAGAACCAACACATTTTAATCCCGAACCAGAAGCCATCGTTGTGGCGACAGAAAACCCAGTTTTGGAGGTAGTTCCTCCCGAACTGGAAGATTTTAAACCTAAACCAGAATCTGTAAAGTTGAAACCTGAACCAGAAGACACTGCCATGGAGGCGGAAGACTCCATCTCAGAGGTGGAAAAGGTTAAGCCTGGGTCAAGTAAGATCAAGCCTGAACCTGAGGTGGAACCCGAAGCCATCCCAGAACCAGCACCAGAACAGACTGACACAAAGCCCGAAATAATTGTGCAAATGGAAGTGGATGTTGACACTCCCGTGGACACGAAACTGGTCACAATACTAACCTCTGAAACTGCCCAACCAGATGAAGAAATGGTCACGGATGCTTCCAAGGAGGAAGAAGAAATGGTCACGGAAGCCTCCAAGGAACCAGTTGCTCAATCCCCGCAAAATCTCGAATCCCCAGTATTATTGCTCGAAACCATGACTAAAATTCAAGTGGAAGGTATTCCAGAGCCGATTGCGCAACTCACAGCTCCGTTGGAGGAAGAACAACTGGAGGAAATTGTGCTTGATCACATGGCAACCCAGAAATCCGACACCGAAGTGAAATCCGAGGAGCCCAAACGCGATCCGGCAGCACCGGCAATTCTGGATAAGTCACGAGTGGTGTCGGAGTTGGGGGTGGAGCTTGAGCTGAAGCTGGAGGTGGAAAAGACTGAAATCACTGTGAAGACTGAACCGGCGATGGCCACTGAAATGAAAACCAGCAAAACTGCCGAGGTGGCCTGCTCCTCCTCCAAATCCCTGCCAGAAAAGAAGGAGGGGAAGAGGGACAAGGACCCAAAGAAGGAGCGAAGGAAATCCCACGCAGAAGGGGCTCCCAAAAAGGAAAGGGAACCGGAAAAGTCAGCCAAGCGAAAGGAGAAATCCCCACCAGAAGTGGGCAAGAAGGAACCAGAGAAATCCCTACCAGGAGTGACCAGAAAGGAACCTGAGAAATCCCAAACTGAATTGGTAGGCAAGAAGGAGAAGGAAGCTGCTCCCTGTGAGAAGAAGGAATTACCCAAATCCTCGCCAGAAGCAAGCAATCCCACAGAGAATCCCGCAAAAGCCAATGACTCAGCCGAAGAGTCAGCCAAACCGGAGCAAAAGAAGCCACCAATGGGTGACAGTTCCATGTCCAAATCCAAAGAAAAAACCGCTACGGGATTCGTTGAATGCGATGCCATGTTCAAGGCCATGGACATGGCCAATGCCCAGCTGCGTCTGGAGGAGAAGAGCAAAAAGAAGCTAAAGAAGGCGCCGCCCCGGCTCTCGGACCTGGCCATGCCCCAGAGCAGCTCCTCGCCCGCCTTTCCCCCAAAGAAATCGTCGGCCAGCAAGGCCACCAATTGCCGGCGGAACACGGTATACGAGGACTCACCCAAGCTGGAGAGGAATAGCTCGCCGTTGGACTCCGACTCCAGTCGCGTCCTCACCCCCGTGGGTGGTAAGCTGATGAAGCGCACAAAGGCCAAGAAGAAGCCGAATCCCAGGCGCAGCACGATCTCAGTGGAGGGCAAGGATCTCGCAGAGGAGGTGCTGCTGTCCGCGAGTTCGCCCGTGTCCACCTCGTCGGATGCCTCCTCGAGGAAGAACCCCTCGAAGCGAGCCTCCCCCGAATTGGGGGTCTCCCAAACTCCGGGCGGGAGCAAACTCTCCAAGCTAGAGCTCCGCAGGAACACCATTTGCGAGGACCGGCAGGCGGAGGTGGTCTCCTCGGCTCCCGTTCCACTGACCAAGCGTCGCTACTCAGTGCATCCCAAGGCCTCGGCCAACTGTCTGCTGGCCGAGGTCAACCGACCCTCGGCGAAGAAGAAGGCCAGGAAGTCCTCCTCGGGAAGGGACACTACCGGCTTGAGCCGGCAGGACTCAATGGATGGATCCCTGGGGAGAGGCAGCAGGAGGAAATCCCTGAAATCCACGGAAGCTCTGCACGCAGCTCTCGTGGAGACCGAGTCCTCGGAGTCCACCTCCTCCGGCAGCAAGATGCGGCGCTGGGATGTGCAGCCCTCGCCGGAACTGGAGGCACCCGATCCCCTCAAGGACATAGCCAAATTCATTGAGGATGGTGTGAATCTCCTGAAGCGCGACTACAAGCTGGAGGAGGGCCAGGAGGAGGAGGCGGCCAACCAGGAGGACGAGTTCGCCCAGAGGGTGGCCAACATGGAGACCCCGGCCACCACTCCTTCTCCCTCACCCACATCCAATCCCGAGGACTCCTCCTCCCAAACGGCCACTTTCTTGCAAGATAGCCACGCCAATGGCAATGGGAATGGAGGAGGTGCCGGGGTAAGGAGATCCCATAGAATCAAGCAGAAGCCTCAAGGACCCAAGGCCAGCCAGGGCAGGGGCGTTACTAGCATGGCTCTGGCCCCCATCAGCATGGAAGAGCAGCTGTCGGAGCTGGCCAACATCGAGTCCATCAACGAGCAGTTCCTGCGCAGCGAGGGCCTCAACGTGTTCCAGCACCTGAGGGAGAACTACTACAGATGCGCCCGCCAGGTAAAATCGAGTACTGAACAACCACAGATAGTAATCCCTTCTAGAATCTCACTTACAACCAAGGATTTCTTGCTAGAATCCCTCCCAATCCTACTCTGGATTCCTTTTAAATAGTTACGATATGGGTTTCGACCCCATTCCCTGCCAGAAACAATGTTAATCTCGCTCTAAATCCCTTCCAGGTGAGCCAGGAGAATGCGGAGATGCAGTGCGACTGCTTCCTGACCGGCGACGAGGAGGCCCAGGGCCATCTGTGCTGCGGGGCCGGCTGCATCAACCGGATGCTGATGATCGAGTGCGGCCCGCTGTGCACCAACCGGGAGAGGTGCACGAACAAGCGGTTCCAGCAGCACCAGTGCTGGCCCTGCCGCGTCTTCCGCACCGAGAAGAAGGGCTGCGGCATCACCGCCGAGCTCCAGATCCCGCCCGGCGAGTTCATAATGGAGTACGTGGGCGAGGTGATCGACAGCGAAGAGTTCGAGCGTCGCCAGCATCTGTACTCGCGGGACCGCAAGCGCCACTACTACTTCATGGCGCTACGTGGCGAGGCCATCATCGATGCCACTGCCAAGGGCAACATCTCGCGGTACATCAACCACAGCTGCGACCCGAACGCGGAGACCCAGAAGTGGACGGTGAACGGGGAGCTGCGCATCGGCTTTTTCAGCGTGAAGACCATCCAGCCGGGCGATGAGATTACCTTCGACTACCAGTACCAGAGGTACGGACGGGATGCCCAACGATGCTACTGTGAGGCTGCGAACTGCCGGGGCTGGATCGGAGGCGAGCCGGATTCGGACGAGGGTGAGCAGCTGGACGTAAGCACCGAGAGCGAGCAGGAGCTGGAGGAGGAGGACCTGGATGTGGGTGGTGTGGGAGAAGCAGTCGAGGGGCGCAAGCTGCCCAAGTCCAAGGCGGGCAAGGCCAAGCACAAGGCCAAGCTGCTAGCCTCCGCCGCCGGCAAGGGCAAGCGCAAAGAGCAGCAGCAAGCCAAGACGAAGGATCGCGAGTACAAGGCCGGTCGCTGGCTGAAGCCCAGTGGAGGAGGTGCCTCCAGTTCCGGCTCCGGGACCGGGGAGAAGACCCCACACCGCAAGCCCAAGGTTAACAAGTTCCAGGCCATGCTCGAGGACCCCGACGTCCTGGAGGAGGTCACCCTGCTCAGCCGCAGCGGGCTGAAGAACCAGCTGGACACCCTGCGCTTCTCGCGCTGCATGGTGCGCGCCAAGCTTCTGCAGACCCGCCTCCAACTCCTGGGCGTGCTCACCCGTGGGGAGCTGCCCTGCCGTCGCCTGTTCCTCGACTACCATGGCCTCCGCCTGCTCCACGCGTGGATCAGCGAGAACGGGAACGATAACCAGCTGCGACTGGCCCTGCTGGACGCCTTGGAAGCCCTGCCCATTCCCAATCGCACCATGCTCAACGACAGCAAGGTCTACCAGAGTATCCAGCTGTGGAGCAGTAATCTCGACCAGAAGCAGCTGCCTCCGACTGGAGCAGCGGGTGAGGGCGATGCAGATGCTGCCAAGGCACAAGCGGATGCGGCTCGGGCCAGGCCAAGGATGGCGGCCCTGCTCCAGAAGTGGCACTCCCTGCCCGAGATCTTCCGCATCCCGAAGCGCGAACGCATCGAGCAGATGAAGGAGCACGAGCGGGAGGCGGATCGCCAGCAGAAGCACGTGCACGCCAGCACCGCTCTGGAGGATCAGCGCGAACGGGAGAGCAGCTCGGACCGCTACCGGCAGGACCGCTTCCGGCGGGACACCACCAGCGGTCGCAACAACAACGGCAAGCCCACCCGCATGAGCGGGAACAACACCATCTGCACGATCACCACCCAGCCCAAGGGCAGCAACGGTTCCATGGAGGGTGGCTCCATGATGCGCAGCGATGGACGCAGGAGGTCCGACATGGGACCATCGATGGGCAGCGAGCCCCGACGCATGCTGTCCAAGGAGCTCAGGAGGAGTCTGTTCGAGCGGAAGGTATTACTTATATTCCCAGGGATGATCCAATTGGTTTCCTAATCCCAATCTTGTGATCTTTTCCAGGTGGCCCTCGACGAGGCGGAGAAGCGGGTATGCAGCGAGGATCGGCGAGAGCACGAGCTGAGGTGCGAGTTCTTTGCCGCGGATCCAGGCACGGATCCCAAGCAGCTGCCCTTCTACCAGAACACGGACACTGGCCAGTGGTTCAACAGCGAGAACATGCCCGTGCCCACGCCCCATCGCACGGATCTGCAGGCGCAATCGTTGCTCTCCCCGGAGCCGGAGCCAGGACCCCAAGGACCGTTGGCCATGGAATATAAGCTGCCGGCGGGAGTGGATCCGCTGCCGCCCTCTTGGAACTGGGGACTGACGTCCGACGGCGACATCTACTACTACAATCTTTCCGATCGCATCTCGCAGTGGGAGCCGCCCAGTCCGGAGCAGCGCCTGCAGACGCTGGTCAAGGAGAATCCGGAACAGCAGCCGCTGCAGGAGCTGCAGATCGATCCGGCGCTGCTGGCCACGGAGCTCATCCAGGTGGATGGTGATTATGTGGGCACGTTGAGTGCCAAGTCCCTCACCCAGTACATAGAGGGCAAGGTGAAGGAGCGGCGCGAGTTGCGCCGAAATCGCCTGGTCTCCATCCGCGTGATCAGTCCCCGGCGGGATGAGGACCGTCTGTATAACCAGCTGGAGTCGCGCAAGTACAAGGAGAACAAGGAAAAGATCCGACGGCGCAAGGAGCTCTATCGCAGGCGCCGGCTGGACACCACCACAGCAGCAGTATCAGCTACTACTCCAGCAACAGCACCGGCTCCCAGCGCCTCTGATAAACCGGAGGATGCTCCGCCCAGCAACTCACTGCCCATCCAGGGCTATCTCTACTCCTCCGACGAGGAAGATGCCCCACCTGCACAGCCGTCCTCCACCGAAGGTGCTGTGGCGGAAGTACTGGATGAGCTCAATATGGAACCCAGCACCAGCCAGGCGGCAGCTGCTTTGGCCGCCCTGGGCAGAGCAAGCGCGGGTCAGGAGGACGGTGGTCAGGCGACGGGCAGCAAGAGGAAGCTGCCAATGCCACCGTTGGACAGGGATCACCGCAGCAAGAAGGCCAAGAGGTGGGTCCATCTTTGGTTTCTTGTTTTTTTTTATTGTGTAACCGATTCCCTGCCCTCCTTTAGCAGCAGCGGGAGCGATTCCCATGACAAGTTCCGCTATGAGATCAGCGGCCATGTGGCCGAGTACCTGCGTCCGTATCGCAAGGAGAGCTGCAAAGTGGGTCGCTTAACCAGCGACGAGGACTACAAGTTCCTGGTCAAGAGGGTGCGTAGCTCCGTTGTGTGTATTTCCAGGATTTCCCTGCTCATCTTGGGATAACTCTCTTTTCCAGCTGAGCCACCACATTACCACCAAGGAGATGCGGTATTGCGACACCACCGGACATCCTTTGGCTTGCACGGAGTCCGTGAGGCACAAGTCGTTCGCCTTCATCCAGCAGTATATGCGCAAGAAGGGACGCGTATACAAGAGGCCACCAGATGAGCATGCATTTTAAGGGCCCCTCCTACCACTGAGGAGGAGGGTTCTCCCCCATACCCATCCCCCCTAGAATGTAATCCCTCAGGGAATCTGCCCAACAATGCGTTCAACACTAGTGTAAGCTTAGGATTAGTCTTTACCCATAAGCACGGGTAGCGTGGGAATGAAATACAACTAGAACATTGTAGCGGTCCCGGACACGGGAAATCCTAGCGATCCTTGACATCCTAGAGATCCACCCGTTCATATAGATCATAGCAAATACACGGGACAAGTATTTTGGAAAGGAAAACGTTTATTTTTACGTCGAATAACTTAGCGGACTGCGGGGACTATTCCAGCGGAGGAGCAGAACTGGGCCTGGTTGCTCCTCTGAGCGATGTGATCGTATATCTTCCAAATCCTACTGCTGGGCGGCAGTGGCAGGAGCGGACTCCGCAGCAGCAGTGCGGTTGGCCTCCTCCGGCTTCATGGCGGGGAACAGCAGGACCTCCTGGAAGATCGAAATAAAGGTTAACCAGAGAGAAACCAAGGGGAATGCCAGCCCTCAACCCACCTTGATGTTGTTGGAGTCCGTCAAGAACATGGCCAGCCGATCGATGCCCATGCCGAAGCCACCGGTGGGCGGCAGACCGTACTCCAAGGCCGTGCAGAAGTTCTCGTCCACCAGCTGGGCCTCGTCATCCCCGGCCGCCTTGTCGCCGGCCTGCTGCTCGAAGCGCTCGCGCTGCACGACCGGATCGTTCAGCTCCGTGTAGGCATTGCAGATCTCCTTCTTGGCCACGAACAGCTCGAAGCGCTCGGTGAGGCCGGGCGTGGTGCGATGGTACTTGGCCAGCGGGGACATGATCTGCGGGTGCTCGCAGATGAAGGTCGGGTTCACGCAGAACTCCTCGATGAACTCGCCGACGAGCTTGTCCAGCAGGCGGGCGGTGGTGCGCGGGGCGGGGCACTCGACCTGGTGCTTGGCGCACAGCTGCGAGAGGAACTGGTTCGTCTCCGGGCTGCTGAACGTGTCCGCCGCGGGGAACTGCACGCCCAGCTTCTCCTCCAGCGTCTTGATCATGGAGACGCGCTTGAAGGGCGGCGTAAAGTCGAGCTCCTGCTCCGGTCCCTCGGGACCATCCGGATGGTAGATGATCTTGTAGGAGCCGCGAATGGCCTTCACCATCCCGGAGACCAGCTGCTCGGTCATGTCCATGACGTCGGCGTAGTCCGCGTAGGCCATGTAGAACTCGCAGGTGGTGAACTCCGGGTTGTGGGTCAGATCAATGCCCTCGTTGCGGAACTGCCGCCCGATCTCGTACACACGATCGAGTCCTCCGACCACCAGCATCTTGTGGTACAGCTCGGGGGCAATGCGCATGAACAGGTCCATCTTGAGGTCGTTGTGATGCGTCACAAAGGGCTTGGCAGTGGCTCCGCCGGCAATCATGTTCATCATGGGCGTCTCGATCTCCAGGAAGCCCAGGCGGTCCAGGAACTGTCGCACATACGAGATGATCTGTGGGCAGAGGGAGGAGTTATGGTTATGGTTTTATAAACTCGAACTGGAACTGCATATGGTACTGATGATGGCTACCCACCTTGGCGCGGATCTGGAAGTTCTCACGAACTTTGTTGTTGAGGATGAGGTCGAGGTAGCGCTGACGGTAGCGCGTCTCCTTGTCCTTGAGCCCGAAGTGCAGGTGGGGCATCATGTGGAGGCAGGGCGAGAGCAGCTTCAGCTCCGTCGGCATCACCGAGAGCTCACCCTTCTTGGTCTTGCCGGGATGTCCGATCACTCCGATGATATCGCCACGCCTCAGCTTGGCCGTGTCCGCCTCGAAGTCCTGCTCCGACTTGTAGGACTTGGCATTGGCCATCACCTGCACCTTGACGCCCTCACCGCGCAGATCGTAGAAGATCAGCTTGGCCCCGGACTCGCGGATGGCGTGCACACGACCCGCCACACTCAGGGTGACATCCTCGAGGGTCTGGCCCTCCTGCAGGTTCTCGTACTTGGCAATGAACTCCTCCAGCGAGATGCTCACGTGGAACTTGTGGGGATAGGGATCGGTAGTGGGTGAGCGCTTGAGCTCCTGGACGGCGGCGGAGCGCAGCTTGAAGTACTCATTGGGGGAGATCTCCTCCTCCTCGGCGGCGCTGCTCTTCTTCTTCTGTGCCTGCTCAGCCGAGGGCGGGGGCTTGGTGGCCTCCTTCTCGGCCTTCTCCTTGGCCTTCTGCTCGGCCTTCAAACGGCGCTTCAGCTCACTGCGAATGGGAATGGCAATTGCAAGAGAGGATTAGCGGAGGTTCATGGTGAAATTATGAATTACAAGACTGTCACGGGGTACATCACATGCAATAGAGACCTCCCCTCATGACAGCCCTGCAGGACAACCGGAAGAAATGCTCTTAGAGTGACCCACAGTTTGGTCCGTTTGCTGGGCTCCAACTGCAGGCTGCTCACGTGTATGGCCATCTGGGGTGGAGCACCCATCTGCTTCGGCCACGCCAGCAGCGTTCGCTGAACGCACCGGGCGAGCATTTTATTTTTAGGGAGCTCTGTTTCGATTTCGTCAGCCGCCAAACTGGAACGTTGCCGCACTGGCGAAATCTTCGCCCTAACCTCACAATCGGGCAGCCGGAGCTGCTTCGGTGGCTTTCTGCGCGGGGGTTTCCTGGCCGGGACACTTACTTCTTGGACAGCTCTCCACTTGCGGCAGCCATTCTGGCGGGGATTCGGGGGCACGCTGGCTAGGCCGTGGAAAAGAATTGAAAAAACAAAACAAATGTGCGGAGTGCGCCACACACAACTTGGATTGAGAGAGTGTGACCAGGCGGCGGCACTCAAAAGCTTACCACTAAAAATACCATCTTCACAATAATACCAAGAAAGTGGGTTTCTTTGGAAATAAAAAATAGGGGTTAAGAGGGAAAATTGAGTTCTTTGGAAGTTATAAGAAGAAATTGTATAATTCGGGCATATTTAAATAGTTTTGTTATTGGCCGAAAAAGGGTTGTAAGATTAATATGTGTGCTTTAAAAATGTAGTTAACTTAAGTTTAAATTTTACCAATTAAAATAATCCTTTAAAAGAAATTTGAACCTCATACAATCTGAAACATTATTGCTTGCACTTTCTCTTTCTTTTTTAAAAACAAAACTACTTTGTTTACTACCTACAATTGTTTATAATCTTAAAAAGAAATCGAATTCTTAATTATTCTTAATAATATCGAACAATTGCATTATTTGTACAACTTCGCGCGCATTTTTCGTAATATTACTGGAAATGCGGTATAATTTAGGTGTATATGTGCTTAGCGGGTATTCCAGCGCCCAGCATCTGGCCACACTGGAATGAGCCAACGCAGGGGTTTAGTTTCGAGCTGCTGTGCCCCAAAATATTGCAATTAAACGCCCGTAAACCAAATTGATAACTGAAGCCAGCCAGCGCACGAGTGCCAATGCATCCAGGGCAGTGAGCAAGTGCGTCCGGAGCCCAACAGCGGAGTGCCCATGGCTGGGGGCGACGAAATGCGCAGCGCAAATCGCAGAAAACGCAACATCGCGAAAGTAGAGCACCAGCAGTTGGTGTAACTGGGGGGCAGAACGCTTTGGGGGTGGGTCGAGGACGAGGACGAGCAAGAGCAAGAGGAAGAGCCCGAGCGAGAGCAGCATCTTGAATCTCGCATAGCCAGGAGATGGAGCCACCAACAACTCCAGTACCCCTAGCCTCTTTGGCAGCATCTTCCTCCTGCCTGGCGGACAGAAATTCAGTCGATCCCTTGGCAGTCAGGTCGCAGGAGGGTGAGGGTGAGGAGGAGGAGGAGGAGGAAGAGGAGGACGACGATGAGGAAGAGGAGGACGAAGACGAGGACGATCCCAAAGAGGCCTTCTACGAGGCGCGCAACGGCAACGAAAGCGACGAACTAGAGCAGGCCTTCCAAAGTGCCCTTACCTTGGCCAACGATGTTCAGGTGAACGTGAGCGAGGCGGAGGAGCCGTCTCCCCCAGCTGGCAAGGCTAGCGAGGAACAACAACAGCCACAGCAGGATGCGGAACAGCCAGAGGAGCCGAAAGAGGAGCAGCTGGGAGCCTGCGGTGTGAGCAAGCCCAGTGATCCGGGTAAGTAATCCATTGAATATGCAAATACCTTCATTATTAATGTTTCCTGCCAACAGCAGCTGTCAAGCTGACGGAGGAGAAGCCAGTGGAGACCAAAGAACCCCGCCACCAGACCCTGCTCTCCACCAAATCCTGCGAGACTCCGGCTAACAGCAGCACGCTATCGCCGACGAATTCCTACAACGGCAGCATTGGCAGCGATGGCGGGAGCAGTGTGGGTGGAGGAGCGCGTCGTAAGTCCTGGACCCTGTCGCCCCAAAGCGGCGGCTCCACACCGCTGAGCGGAGCCAAGAAGAAGAGCAAGCCGGTGGGAGCAGCTGCCTCCTTGCTGTCCAACACCAATGGCGACGGCTTCAATCTGTGGGTGGCGCGCGAGTGCTTCGAAACGGTGCCCGCCGAGATGGTGGACCCCCTGAGCATGGCCGAGGTCAGCGAGGAGGTGGAGGAGGAGGACGAGGACGAGGAGGCGGCCGCTGTGGAGAGTCTGCTGGGTGCCGCAGCTGCCCTCCAGGCCAGTGCACATGTGCAGCGTCGTCAGCAGCAGAAACAACAACAGCAGCAGCTTCAACAACAACAACAACAACAACTTCACCATCTGAGGCAACCCTCGCCGCCGCACCATCGCCCCTTGGAGCGCTCCTGGCCGCCCCGAGCCGTGGGCCGGGACATGAAGCTGCAGGGCGACGTCTTCCAGTTCGACATCCTCGACACGGACGAGCGACTGGCGGAGGAGCTGGCCCAGGGCAGCGGCAGCTCGAACAACTCTCCCTTGAACACGCCGCCGGTGCGGTTCAAGCCGCTGCTGAAGAAGAAGATCGGGCCGGACAGCTACATCAACACGATCAGTGCGCAGAAGGTGCCGGCGCACCAGAGCTACGAGTTCCCCACCTTCCCCAGCTCCTCGGGGTTGGGCTGCACCACCTCCGCCTCATCCGCCTCCGCCTCGCCGAATAATCTCCAGTTCCCGTATCTGCGCCAGCACCGTCCGCTCACCCGTGCCCTGTCCAACGGGAAGGCCAGTTCCTCGGAGGAGCAAGCCTCGCCCCGGCTGTTGCTGTCGCCGAAGCGGCCGAGGAGTCCGCCCTCCGGTTGTTCCACTCGCAGCGCCTCTCCCCTCGACCTGAGCCTGAGTCCGGAGCAACACTCGCCGACGAGGGGCCGAGGAGTGGGTGGAGGAGGAGTAGGAGTAGGAGGAGCGCTACAGGAGGTGGCTCCGCCGGGCACACCCACATTCCATGGCCAGCGGCCGCAACAGAGGCTACTCAAGCGGGTGGGCGGAGGAGCAGGCGCCGGCACTGGAGCGGGAGCTAGTGCCTCCCCCTTGGTCTGCCCGCCCACGCCCACACACCACGCCCGGAGGCATGCCCGCCTACAGGCCGTCACTGCCAACTCGAGCCTCGCCAGCGGCCCAGGAGGAGGAGTTCCGCACCTAGCGGACGCCCCTCCGGCCGCCTCTAGTCAATTGGATTACATCTACCTGCAGGACGGGCCTGGGGGCCAGCAGCAGGAGTCGTCGGTTCCGGATCCCTCCGACGAGGTGGTGCACATCAGCAGCACCCGCCTGCCCTCCATCCCCGAACGTACTGCAGCAGCAGCAGCCGCGGCGGCAGCGGCGGCCGCAGCAGCAGCTGGAGCCGCTCTTATGGAGCCGGGATCGGGCTCCGTGGCCGGAGCAGGTGGAGCGGCAGCCGTCGCGGAGCCACCCCTGCCGCCGGCGTGGGAGGCGCGCATGGACAGCCATGGGCGCATCTTCTACATCGACCATACGACGCGGACCACCTCCTGGCAAAGGCCGGGAGCGGCACCGAGCGCCGGGCCGGCGGGACGGGAGCAGCACCATCGCCAGCAGCTGGACAGGCGCTACCAGAGCATCCGGCGCACCATCACCAGCGAGAGCAGGGCGGCGCAGCTGTACAATCTGCCCGCCTCCGCCTCTGCTTCTGCATCGGGTGGGAGTGCAACTGCAAACCCAAGTCCCAATCCCGGAACTGCGCCGGCTGCTCCGCCCGCAGGCGCCTCCGGCCTCCATCCCGCCATCCTGATGCTCTGCCGCCCGGACTTCTACTCCCTGCTGCACACCAACGAGGCGGCGCTGGCCATCTACAACCGGAACGCGGCCCTCAAGCACATGGTGATGCGGATCAGGCGGGATCCGCAGTGCTTCCAGCGCTACCAGTACAACAAGGATCTGGTGGCCCTCGTCAACACGTTCGCCCAGATGGGCCGGGAGCTGCCCTCCTGCTGGGAGACGAAGCTGGACCAGTCCGGCAAGCAGTTCTTCATCGACCACCAGCACCGGCGCACCTCCTTCATGGATCCGCGCCTGCCGGTGGAGTGTCCTCGGGTGGTGCGCCACCGTCAGCAGCAGCATCCCCAGCAGCAGCAGCATCAGCACCAGCAGGGATACTTCAACCCGGATCTGGTGGATGGCAACTGCCTGTCGGCCACCAGTGGCCACATCAACGCCAGTCCGAGCTCCTCCGTGTCCGGGGTGCCGCCTCTGCCCCCGCCCAGGCCTTCGTCCTCCGGCTCCGCGAGGAACAGCCTTGGACATGGCCACGGGCACAACTGCACCACGGCGGCGGCGATTGCCTGTCTCAGTATGGGCGGTGCAGCTGGCGGTGCCATTGGTGTGGGCATGGGAGCGGGAGCAACTGCAGCAGGCTACGAGGATGTGCCCATTGCTTACAACGAAAAGGTGGGTACCGAGGAGAGCTCTCTAATTTCTATTTGTTCTGCTTCTTAATTGATGTACTCCTCCTTTCAGGTGATCGCCTTCCTGCGCCAGCCGAACATCCTGGAGATCCTGCGGGAGCGACAGGGCCAACACACTGTCTCCCGTTCGCTACGCGAGAAAATCAATATCCTGCGGGTGGAGGGCGTTCCCGCTCTCGAGCGATTGGGCCATGACCTACAATTGACCATTTTGCTGAGGTGAGTGCACTGACCTGGTTTCCAAAATATGTCATCCGAGATGTAGATAAAGTTGTTTCTGGTGAGGATTGGGGAAATATTTATCGATTTAGATTATCAAACAATTTATCAGCAGAAGATTGCACAGATCAGTAATTTATTCCCCTCCATGATCACTAAATCTACAAAGTCGGGGAATTAACAATATAACTTAATCCAAAAACTTTTTCNTTTCGATTATCAAACCATTTATTAGCGAAGATTGCACAGATCAGTTATTTATTCCTCTCCATGATCACTAAATCTACAAAGTCGGGGAAGTAACAATATAACTTAATCCAAAAACTTTAAACTTAAAATTTTTTGTTTAATAATTAAATAAATATTTAATATTTGCGGATATTGTTTGAGAAACTATTTGTTTACTAGCCAAAAATTAAATAAGATATTACATTATTAGCTTAGGTAGTGATCATAATTGAAACAAATTTATCAATTTGGTAACAGGAAAAACATAATTTAAACAGAATAATTAATGTTTTATATTCTTTTTAAAAATCTGAAAAGTTTGTGTTGAAATCTGCTACATTCTAATGAAAATTAGGTAGTTCCTTGTGATGCATTTTATCATAAATTTTCAATTCTTTAACATGCCAAAAAAGAACAAAGATTTCCTCAGAGGATGCATATAATTAAAACAAAATAGATCAAAGTTAGTTTTAAATTTAAATTTAATTTGTTAGTGATCAAATTTTATTTAATATCCATACATATATATGTATATATGAAAAATGTTATTCAAATTTGATACTTTTGTACACTTATGTTTTAAATCTGAAGACATTTATTGCATATTTGTATTAATTCTTAATACTAAATATGAAAGCTTGGTAAACTTCAAGTCATAATCATTTTTAAATGGAATTTAAAAAATATATATATCTTGTGTTTAATGGGGATCCCTTTTCCAAACATCAATCTCCAGTTATTCATAACTTTAAATGTATATATTTAATTACATAAAGAAACCGCTGCTAGTGATTTTCTAGATAATTTTTGTTTGGCTATTTGAGGCGGTATATTTACTATATTAATAATAACAATAATAGAGACCCTCTCCCCACCTGGCGATTAGCTGGAAACCCTCGAATCGGTGCTGGTGGTGCCAACGAACCGAACCCCCTTCGATAATCCTCACTTCGCTCGCACTCACATGACGCACTGGTGACCGTCAGCCGGTAGATCCACCTGCACTTGACGAAGGTCCCAGAGCCAGAGCCAGGCCAAAACCAAATCCAAATCCAAACCAGAGTCCACCTGCATTGGTGCGTCATTGGCTTGACTTGTTGCAGTTTGTGTTGTGGCTTCGGTTCGGATTTGTTGGAGTGGCTTGGATCGATTTTGGCGGCGGCGGTCCTGCTTGAGTGCCCCTTGAATAAATTGGATGTGTGAGTGTTTAATTGCTTTTGAAAATCGTGTGTCGAAGGTCGTTGGCTAATTTTCCCAAAGCCAGGCCAAGCCAGTCCAAGCCAAGTCAGTCCAAGCACACCACTGCAACCTGGCAGCAACTCCAACTCCGAGCCACGAACCAGCACCGAACGCCGAACGGCGAACATCAACCCACGGCAAGGTTACCTCGCCCGTAGTTACTCCGCTTATTGTCTAATTGACTGTGTTTCTTTTTTTGTTTTTGTTGTTGTTGTTGTACTCTCGAACCGACCACAAATATTGAGGAACTGCAGCCGCTAATCGGCGCTAGTGGCACATGCACACTGCTATCCGATCCGGTGACCTTAATCTTAATCCCAAGTTGGCGGAGATTAAGTTGGCGGGCGCCTCCATCTCCACCTCCACCTCCATCCACTACCGCCAGAAATTCCGAATCCGATTGAGCCATTTAATTGCATTTCAATTAGCCAAAGTCAAATTGTTGCGCTTCATTGCATTCGTTCCACGCAAAATGATCCGTGGGAGTTGCAAGTGTTGGCCATTAATATTCATAATCCATAATCCAAAGAGTTACTAGTTGATTCTCACACTTTTATGGATCCTTCTCAGAATATCTATGGGGAAGTTGAGGAGAAATTTGGGATTCATATTTGTGATGCCTAGAAAAACTTTATTAAGATAAATCAAATTTATTGGATTAATATATTGTTGAAATCGTTATTGTCGGATTATGTTGGCTATTATAATCCATAATTTAAAGAGTTACTAGTTAATCCTTCTCCAAATATCTATGGGCAAGTTAAGATGGGATGCGGATTCATATTTGTGATTCCTAGAAAAACTGGAATATTTTTTATTTTCTTATGATGAACAAATTTTCATATATTGGACTTACATATATTTTTGAAATCGGTATTGTCCGATTAGGTTGGCCATTATAATCCAAGGAATTACTCTCACACTTTTGTAGATACTTTCTTGCATTTTTTTTTGGGAATTTTTAAAGTATTATTCATAATATTTGTGTTGTCTAAAAAAAAACTAGAATATTTTATTTTCATATTTTTGTAATCGATTTTTAGTCAGGAGAATCCCTCAAATTTCTGATAAAATTCCATTTCCCAGTTTATTTTGTACAACATTGTTACATTAATTTTATTTAATAGAATGGGGAATCTAACTAATTCCAATGTGAGTAATTTTCACTAGATCTTAATATATATTGCCAATGATTGTGATATTTTATTGTAACAATTATTTAATTTTATTTATCTCAATGAATTGGATAAACATATAAGTGTAATCCGTATTTAGAAAGGGGAATCCCTTGGATCTATAACTAATTCCAATATGAGTACCTTAACTACAAGAAAATATATATAACGAATGATTTCGCAACGATCGAACGGGTTTAATTTTGCAAAAACATTGTAACAGAGAAAGAGAGAGATATAAAGAAAAAGAGAAAGAGAGAGAGAATTGTCCGATAATGTGAATTGCACAAAACCGATCAATAGCCGGGGCTTAGGTCAGACATTCTGCAGTTGGTTATTACTCATCCGCCCGGTGGGTTAACCTACCTACCTGCTCCTCCTTCCTCCTCCCTGCACCCTGCACTCCACTCCACTGCACATTTAATGAGCAATTATAAGCCGAGTCCGAGTGTCAACAAAGACGGGTCTATACTTATCCCCCAAGCACATTTCGCCATTTGGCTAAATCTTTTATTTGCTTAAATTACCCGAAAGTAAAAATAACTATGTTTAGAGATATAGGGAGAGAGAGAGAGAGAGGGAGAGAGTGATAGATCTTGGCTTAACTGTTGTTAAGGGGACATTCCAGTTCCAGGTTCAGGTCGAGCCACGCCCCCTTGGCCGAGGCAACGCCCTAATGCTGGACCAGCTGCCCCATAAATATAGCTATATATATGTGTGCGATTCAACTCGAGATGCCCAACTAATCCCCCGGGCTCACAATTTAACCCAATTCCAATTCCAAATCAAGCATAATTTATTGGCCAAATAGCAACACTCCGATTCTGAGTCCGAGTCCGAGTCCCATCGGATTCCTCTCCACTCTCCCTTTTGGGGGTGTGGCAGTGTCGTCATCATCATCATTATCAACGGCACCCCTGGCCACATCGTAGTCGTCATTATTGAACTTCATCGCCGTCGTTGAAGCGTTGACAAGTTTTCAGTTTGATTCTACTCCATCAATATTGTATCTTAGGGTATTATGCTCCTCCTCAGGCAGTTTGTTTAAATAAATCAATGGGAGTGATTTGAGATCGTAATCTAGGGAATATATATAGCTAAACTCTTTAAATTCAACCTATTCTTTGCAATTAATTTGTGGAGTTCAACATCTTAAAATACCGATTTACGCTTGAAGAAAATATATAGTTTTGTTTTATTTTTTCCCTATAAAATTATATTACAATTATAAGAAATATAATACATGTTTTTTTTTATTAAATGTTCTAGATAATGATATTTTGAATGGGCAATTTTCTACTCTTCTTTTAAAGATACAAAATGCTGGTAAATAGTTAAATAAAAAAGTACAAATAAAAACAAAATCCT
>JAJJHY010004047.1:3461724-3482318 GCA_021224005.1 Drosophila setifemur
TTAGCCATTTATTGCATCCTAAATTGGGTGTAAATTAAGCTCTCTGGATTTGCCATTTAAATATATTTAAAAACTGTTTACAATTTATAATAAATTGATTGTATATATCAACAATTAATTGACGGCAGTACTTGATTAAAAATTGTATTCAATAAAATTTAGCAATAAAGTCACTTAAATTAAATATATAGAGCTTAAAAATATAAATCCTCATACATAATACTATATATTTATATACCATTTAATACAATTTAAAAAGCACTTTGATTGCTGGAGTAGAGAACTTAATTGTTTTATTTTCTAAAATATTTCAAATACAAGTATATTCTTTCAACAACTCAAAATCCAATGGAATAAATTAAATTAAATTTGTTGAATTGATAAATTCCTTAAAATTCGCACCATTTAAAGTTAACATTTAACCCCAAGAAAACCGATCTCAGAGTATTTAAAATTCACCAATCCCCCCCCTGATTTCGTTTGCTTTGTTGCGGGAAGTTGGCGGAGTTGGAGTTGCTCTTGGTTTAACCCACTATTTGCTGTTTAAATTTGACCCGAGGAAGGGAAGGTTCGTTCATCGCCAGTTGTTTGTTTCAGTTCATTGGGTTTTTGGGCGGCTGCGCATGCGTGCAGCTCAATTTGGACACTGGGAGCATTGGGAGCATTGGAACACTCATTCGAACACACATTCGGACGCGAAGAATGGAGCTGGAGCTGGGGGAACAACATGCTCTATGATCTATGGAGACAGTGGCCGGCGTCTGTTGTGGTGGAGGCCTCATGGTCTCTATGTTGTGGCTGGCTTCCGTTTTGGGGCGTGCTAAATGCGTGGGCGTGGCCGATCCGAGGGTGAGAACTGAAGGAGCAGGGGGCCGTCGATGTGGTGCTGGTGCAGGGAGTGGGAATGGGAATGGAAATGGGAGTGGAGGTGGAGGTGGAGTGATGAGCGAACAATTATAGCCATGACCAACGCCACACACTCACCCACAGAAATGCCATTGCCAGGCCATGCGAGGCGCTCATCATTATCGTCGTCGTCGTCGTATGCGTCGTCGTCGTCGTCGATTTCCGAGCGAACTCCTCTTGGTGGGGTGACTCAATACGCTGCAGCGGAAGGGGGAGATCCCGAACCCGAATCCGAGTCCGAATCCGAAACCAACAGTCGGCGAACAGTGGTGGAAGAACTGATATTTCGGATTGGGTTTTGAGAATAAAGATTGGGGAAATATTTAATCAATTATTAATTAATTTATTTCAAAATTAATCAATTGACTTAATTTATATTAATTTGGTGGTCTTAAATATCGTAGTTTGCGGGATTGAAGAATCTTTTTTTTTTGTCTTTTGGGGACTAAATAAAAAATAGCACCCAAAATAATAATACAAAAATAAAATCAAATATGAGTATATTAAATATATAATATTGCAAATAATATTATAATGAAATACTATAAAATCTGCACAATTTAATTCAATTTAATACCATTTTAAATCAAATATACAAAATATTTTAAAAATGCAATGCATAAATTATACACCAAGTAAAATACAACACTTAAATGAAGGCCAAATTTAAATTGTTTCTATCTTTAATTGACGTTTTTTTTTAATTTAGCAATACTATAATTAATCAATTTAATTCAAAATTAAGATTTTAAGGGACTATGTAAGGAGGGGGATTTCCTTTTTCGATTTTTTCAGAGGTTGTTCTTACCAATATTAGACCCCCAAAATATGTTAAATATTTATGAGCATTGCTTCTAAAATCCTCTATTAACCACTGCTTCGTGACCCTTTTGGATGACTCTCTCTTCCGCGTTCTGTGAATTCCCTTTGCCCTTTCCCCAAACCACTGTGCCCAGAGTTCGGAGGGTTCTCGGCTTTGTCTTCGGGCCGCTGCACTCCGTCTGTCGATCGCCGATCGCCGCCTTGCACAAATATAACCGAAACCCAAACCCAAACCCAAACCGAATCCGAATCCGAAACCAACAACAAAACCAAAACAGAACGAAACGCCGAACGAAAACAAAACCAGCGAATAATTAAATAATTTTCTTTGCCGCGTAAAATTGAATTTCATTTTTATATTTATCGAAGCGGCAACTAGACAAGCGCCAGCATTCTGCAATCGTCGCCCAATCGGACAGCATATATAGTATATATATATATTTGTATTACGGAGTATAATCGCTGGTTAATAGAATCAAATGGAGTAAACCACCACCACCACCACCACCAGAAAGTGAGAGTTCCAGTTCGAGTTCGAGTTCGAGGCTCCGAACTTGGTTGCCTTTTTTTTTTTATCTGCGACTCCGCCGGTTCCGTTCCGTTCCGTTCGCTTCTGCTTCGTTCCGTTCGGTTTTGGTTTTGGTTGTTTTGTTTTTTTTTTTCGAGAATAGAGCTTCTACTATCCGCAGAAATCGAAACAGAAGCATTTCGACAGCCGGAGCGTGTGCACCGTTATTTCATCCGATACCGTTATCTGTTGTTATCCGCCATCCGTTTCGGTTATCCCCCCCGATACTCGATCGATAGAAAGGACCACGATCCTCCGCCCTCCCCACAGGAGCAGCTCCCAGTAATGGTTAACTATTTGGTGCTTAAGGCTTTGGGCGCACNGGATAATAGAATCAAATGGAGTAAACCACCACCACCACCAGAAAGTGAGAGTTCCAGTTTGAGTTCGAGTTCGAGGCTCCCAACTTGGTTGCCTTTTTTTTTATCTGCGACTCCGCCGGTTCCGTTCCGTTCGCTTCTGCTTCGTTCCGTTCGGTTTTGGTTTTGGTTGTTTTGTTTTTTTTTTTCGAGAATAGAGCTTCTACTATCCGCAGAAATCGAAACAGAAGCATTTCGACAGCCGGAGCGTGTGCACTGTTATTTCATCCGATACCGTTATCTCTTGTTATCCGCCATCCGTTTCGGTTATCCCCCCCGATCCTCGATCGAAAGAAAGGACCACGATCCTCCACCCCTACCAGGAGCAGCTCCCAGTAATGGTTAACTATTTGGTGCTTAAGGCTTTGGGCGCACAACAAAATGGGCTTTCTATCGAAGGCTGCCTACATCGTGTGGGCCGTGTAAGTAGTGACCAGTGATCCCTGATCCTTAATCCGTACTCCATAATCCGTAATCCGTAATCATCCCTAATCCACACCCCAAAATGAAAACCCCCTTTGGTTAATAGACTTCCCCTGATCTCGTTTAGTCATCGACTTTGGTTTTAATTTGTTGTAAATTACCTTTTACATTAACAAACAATATTTTTTTATTTTTTTTTTATTTTTTTAGTGGCTTAAAAATGTGTGATATTATAATTTTTTTTTAATTGTGCTTAAAGAATTTGTTTGGCTAAAGCTAAATGGAAAATTCGGGATTAAACTTGTGATGAATATCGAACTAACTAAATAATTATATATATTTATTTAATTAATTATTGACATAGATTTTAATGACATAGGAAAGGAATCATTCAATTTAAATCCCAGTGTTAATTTTAATTTCAACATTAGGAGTAAAGAATTCAACGTTTAATATTTCGTTGGTCTCAAGTAATGTTTATGTTTTAATGTTTATATTTCTCTGTTTATATGTTACAATTTGTTGATATTACTCAATTCCTTTCTTCAATTACTGAATACCTTTCTTGATAAAGGGGTTATTTATTTCTATTAAATTTCCATTTGTTTGTTTATTAATAGTTCACTATAGTTCTATTTTTATCAAAATATGATACTCCTTCTATAATTTTAATCAGTTGGCAGTATTATTGTTTTACTTCTCTTTAACAAATCTTTAATAATTTTTCTTTGACTGTGTTTAATTATTATTATGCATTAAATATGGTAATTATTATTATGTATTTGTCATATAATCATAATGATAAACTTGTTGAAGAAAAGGATAAGCTCTAGTATTAGAGAAGTGTTTACACATCTATTTTTTCCCATCCGCTTTCCACCCAAGAAAATTCCCATCGCAGAAGTGCAGCAATTGCATAAAACCGAGATCACATCCTGTCGCGGAGTTGCATCCGATTTTGTTTACCAAATTCCGGGACCAAATCCGCCGGCACTGCATTTTTTGCATCTAGTGCAACGATGAGGAGATGCAGCTCGGATTCCCGCCGATTCCCACGGAGGCAGCTCTCCAAGGAATGCAGAATGCATCGGAATGCCAACTAAACAGTTTGCACAAATTGTGGGCAATTTGTTGAGTGCTGGGATGTGGGAATGGAAATGGGAGCGGGTATGGGAATGGGAGTGGGTATGGGAACCCATCCCCATTAGCATCGCTCTAGTTTCTGTTTCTATTCCGGAGAGTTTCTGGTTTCCACTCGGAGTCTCTGGTTTCTCTAGTAGGATCCTCGTAAATTCAGGATCTGAGAGCAGTTCAAGTGGCTTGTTCTTGTTACACCATTACTTCAGCCACTTGGAACGGTTATCAGGTTTAATTATTTCTTTTTCCAATTGGTCAATCGATTTGTGTCGCAATGATTTTGAACGATTTCGGATTAGATTTCGTTTTGCTCAAGAGTTTTTTAAAATAAATTAAACGAGGGTTTTAGGAATGCTCACTTAAAATAATAGCTAGAATTTGAGCTAATTGAGGATTGAGGAATAAAATATAAATCCCTTTAAATCCTAAAATGAAACTTAAAACTACCAGAACTCTTTCTCTTATAAATAACTAATTCATAACCCTTTAAATCTCTCAAAAATCCCATTAAAATAATCTAAAACTCTCAGTATATGTGCATTATTATAGAACCCACCTGCTGGCTATCCTATCCAGAACCCCGAAAACTGAACCCACTGTCAGTTAGAACGCAGAATATGGGTTAAGGCTCCATTATCGGAACCCTTCTTATCGCGCTTATCGTGCTATCTCACCCCCTCGGCGCCTTCCCTCCCTTTCGCTCCCGCTGCAGCTGGCGGTGCAGTTGGTGGAAATCCAACAAATCAGTCGCCTTTCTGCTTCTGTCGGTTCGGTTCTACCAAAGTTTTCGCTCGATTTTGATTGTGATTCTGATTTGGATTTCGATTTGTTTTCCTTATTTTGTGTTTGTGGTTTTTGTTCGTTTTTAGTGCAACGCTAATTGAGAATCCATTTGGAATTTACAACAACCGGGCCCATCAGATGGGTCTCTTTTCCAAGTTCCTCTACACCTTCCACATGTGGGAAGCGGTAGACACCACGTGAGTGGTTCATAGCCTAATACATTTAAATGTTACTTTAGTGCCCCCTGAATCGGAATCGGAGTCGAAGTCGGAATCCGTATCCGAATATTTTGTGGACCAGCATAAAAAAACGCTTCCCTTTTGATTTGCCCGAAAAGGGAATATTTAGCGAATAACTTCTGAAATTGTTAGCGGGATGGAAAGTGGGAACAAATATAAGAGAATAAGAGAATAATGTGGGTGCCTGGTGGTGCAGGGTGGAGATGGAGTCGATGGTACCATTCATTAAGTGTGGATAAAACAGAGTAATTCTGAGTAATTCTTTATTACTTTATTTATATTTATGATGAGAAATCAACATCTTACAGAGAATTGTTTATTAGTAAACGTTTGATTGATAGGAAAAGTTTTTAAACAATTAATACTTTATTTGTTGGTTAAAGTACTGCGTATAAATATGTAGTGCAAGAATTTTGGATTTATTTTTGTATAGAAATATAAATAACGAATTCTTAATTTAAAATCCTGGAAATAAATTCTTTGAATTGTTTAATGGCTCCATTTTAATATCCAAATCGCTTTATTAAACATTAAATTGTACAAAAATAATAAATTGATTTCTTAGTTGAAGAGTTTTTTATAATGAATTAATTATCAAAATTATTTCTATGAAATATTTATATACTAATAAAATAATTAATCAAATTGACAAAATAGTTAATACTAAAAGGAAACTTTTGAATAGGTAATAAATATATAAAATAAAACTCCCAAACTAATTATATTTATATCAACTAATAATTTATTTCCATAATTTATTGGCAAAGGCTTGTGTAAATTATATATACAAAAGTATTCCCCGAGAGATCTCCTCCAGCTCGACCCACTCCACTTTTATCACCCAACCAACATTTCAATTCGATTGCCATGCGATTCCCCAACGCATTTCCGCACTTTTGTGGCCAGAGAGTCGGTGACCGATTGCATCAAGTGTTTATAAATATTATATATCTCCGACATTTTACTCCTCCACGGGTAGACCACACCACACCACACCAGACCAGACCAGGCCAGGCCCTCCTTCCTATCGCCTATCGCCCTCAGACACAATGGCTGGCTATCCTCTTGGTGGTTCTTTCTTTGTGCGCGGTGGGTTGGTTTGGTTGGTTTCGTTATTTTGGTGGTTTCATAAGTGAGATAAAAACAAAACAAAAACAAAAACCACGCAACTCTTCTATTATTAATTATTTTATACGCTGTTTTAGTTTTAATTCGCACTAATTGCAGTTTCCTGTTTTTGCTGCTGTGTTCGGCTGCTGTTCAATAATTTGTAAGAATTTCATTCAATTTGAAAGTAATTTGACACGGTATAGCATTCTATATAGTATATGGACAAACCCCTTAATTGATCAGTTTCCATTTCCATCTGCCCCGCCAAATTGCCAAAAATAATACAGAAAAAAACAGAAAATAAAAATAAATATGGTTAATGAGCGCAGAGGGGGAGAGCTCCAGTTCGTGAATTAGTCACTTCCTCTGAACGATCCGGGCGATAATTGCACGCAAAACGGTTGTCACTATTGGAAACCCAATTCCCCCGCCCTAAGCCATTCCCAATCCCCCCGAGAACTCCCCCCAAATGCGGTTGACCGCCATAATTGTGTTATTAATTGGCCAATTTTCAATTTCAAGTTGAAGGCCGCCGTCGCATTAGCCGCAGCTAAAAAACAAAAACAAAAAAGCAAAAGGCGCAGCAAAACAGTAACAACGATTTAAATTATGGATTAACTACTTAGAACAGAAGTAGTTAATATCTATATATATATATATTTCCAATCGGTGTTGCGGGTCTGGGCCAAAAATGGAAAACTTCTGGCATTTGATTGAAGGTCGCCCTCGAATCGATTGCAAATCGAGCGATTCTTCCGTCTTTTCGATGGGAAATCTCTGGGAGGGGGGTCACCCATTGAGTCACCCTACTAGCCCGGGGCGTGGCTGGATCTGGAGAAAGACCCTCCCCATTGACCATTGATTGAGTTGTCAAAGCGTACTCGAGAGACGCGCACATTAATGCCATGACAAATCATCATTTTTGCTCCCCTGACCTCTTCTGCGCTGGTCATCTCTCGGGTCTGGGGTCTGATTTCATCTCCGATGAATGCTTTGCGACAGATGAATCGCATCCATATCGTTTCCATATATATATATGCATATCTGACAAATAGGAGTGACGTATCGGAGGCAGCTGCAGTTGCATTGTGACTTTTTTTTATTCTCTTGTTTTCTTGTTTGTAGCAAAGATGCAATTTGGTGTCCCCAAGTGTTCGTAGATTGAAGCCGCTAATTTAGGTTTCGAATTCTGCATTTATAATATATATATATAGATATAGATATAGATGAATTGGGTTTCGTGTTCTACGGTTAATTGGGTGGCTAAAGAAGCCAGTTATATTCGGGATTTCATTGGGTTTCTGCCTCATACAAACTAGATTATATGTATATTTATTTACTATAACTTTTAGATATAGTATTAATAATAGTGAATAAATATATAATCTAGTTTGTATGAGAGAGTTTTTATAACTTGAAATTTTCTATAATTATTTATTTAATAGTTATTTTTTCTGTGACTTAAAGTAACTTTATTTTTCGCTAGTATGTTATTTTCATCATATTCTTAATGATTATAATATTTTCGAATGTAGAAAATGTTCAATTAATATTCAAATGATTTGAATATTATTGAAATTATATTTTTTCTAATTTAATTCTCTTAATCAAAGTTAAATAATAAATAGAACAAATTGTGTAAAACATTATTTGTGTTAAACAATTTTAAATTGGTATTATAATGATTTAAATATTATTTATTAAATACATTTTTCCAATATTATCGAATTATATTCAAGAATAATTTGTTCAATACAATTTTATTTTTTTATTGTTTTTGAAGTAATTTTTATTAATCAAAGGCCTTAATCTAAGCAAAAACGTTTATACCTACAACGTAAATATAATTTCTTAATTAAATAATTATCAACTTACCACAAAGATTGATAAAACCGAAAAATGTGTAACATTCTTTTTATTGTTCTAAAGCATGTGTTTTAATATCAGAAAAAAAAACGTTAATAAACATTAAAAAAAAAACGTAATAAGAGTTTTGTCAGAATGTCAAATAATATAATCCCGTACATGCATCGCCAGATAAGAGGATTTTGAACCAATAGGCTATAGATAGCCCCACCACTGCCACGAGTATATCCACTTCCTTGCCGAGCTTTTATCCGCTGCCCCCTCCCTCACCCAACTCCGTTCAAAGTCCGGAGCGCATTTATCTCCGCCTATCAGGCGGACGGGTGTCCTTTGCTAGATTCATCCGACTCCACAATCCGCTAATCAATTGTCGGCTTAGTGACGGGAAGTGAAAATGGAAATGGCAACCCGAAGACCATGAGCGGGGGCCAGTACCCAGTGACGCCAGCGATAGCTGGAGGAGATAGATTTACGACCCATTAATCGCTTTTATCGAGTGCCAGCAATATGGTTAATATATCATATATATTACTTCTATTTGCAGCCTGTTCGAGCAGGAGATCATGAGCTATGTTCCTATTGAGGAGCGCAGTCCGCAGGGCTCGCCGGTGCTCAGTTCCCGGATGCCGCAGCGGGCGCCTCCACCCTTCCGGCGGGATTTCGAGGCCAAGCTGCGCAGCTTCTACCGCAAGCTGGAGTCCAAGGGCTACGGCCAGGGGCCGCACAAGCTCAAGTGAGTCCACCAACAAGATCAGACCAGAAACCTTTAATCCAAATCTAAATCTAAATTACATTACAGGCTCCACATCCGACGCAGTCATCTGCTGGAGGACGCCTTCCGGCGCATCATGTCGGCCAACAAGAAGGATCTGCAGCGCGGCCGCCTCGCCGTCCTGTGGGACACGGAGGAGGGCCTGGACTATGGCGGCCCCTCGCGCGAGTTCTTCTTCCTGCTCTCCCGCGAGCTCTTCAATCCCTACTACGGCCTGTTCGAGTACTCCGCCAACGACACGTACACGGTGCAAGTGTCGCCGTTGTCCGCCTTTGTGGATAACTGCCACGACTGGTTCCGGTTCAGCGGACGGGTGCTGGGCTTGGCCCTGGTGCATCAGTACCTCTTGGATGCCTTCTTTACGCGCCCCTTCTACAAGGCCCTGCTGCGTCTGCCGGTGGCTCTCAGTGATTTGGAGTCCCTGGACAACGAGTTCCATCAGTCGCTACAGTGGATCCGGGACAATGACATCGGCACGGGCGTGGATCTCGGCCTGACCTTCTGCGTAACGGAGGAGCTGCTGGGCCGGGTGGTGGAGCGGGAACTGAAGCCGGGCGGCAAGAACATGATCGTCAACGAGAAGAACAAGAAGGAGTACCTGGAGCGCATGATCAAGTGGCGGCTGGAGCGGGGCGTCCAAGAGCAGACGGAGTCGCTGGTGCGCGGCTTCTACGAGGTGGTGGACTCGCGACTCGTCTCCGTCTTCGATGCCCGCGAGCTGGAGCTGGTGATAGCCGGCACCGCCGAGATCGACACGAACGACTGGCGTTTGAACACGGAGTACCGGTCGGGCTACCATGACAACCACCAGGTGATCGTGTGGTTCTGGCAGGTGATCGAACGCTTTAGCAACGAGCAGCGCCTGCGCCTGCTGCAGTTCGTAACCGGCACCTCCAGCATTCCCTATGAGGGCTTCTCCGCTTTGAGGGGCTCCACCGGACCGCGCCGGTTCTGCATCGAGAAGTGGGGCAAGCCGAACGCCCTGCCCCGGGCCCATACCTGCTTCAACCGGCTGGACCTGCCGCCGTATCCCACGCCCGAGCTCCTCTACGAGAAGCTGCTGCTGGCCGTCGAGGAGACCAATACGTTCGGCATCGAGTAGGCATCGCCGTGATATCGCCTCACCCAAAAACACACCCAAAAATCCCAACACACACACCCGAAGCGCTTTATTTCGATTTTAGACGTTTTTTGTACTTGCCTAAGTCTAGTTATTATGTCTGGGTCTGGACAGGCTGCTCTGGATGTCCCCGAAAGAGGTGTTCTCACATCCTAACTACTTCGAATCCTTTCCATACTTTTTTATAAAGGAACTCAAGTTTCTTCTTTACTTCTCACATTTCCAAAGGGTAACCTACGGGTTAACTATTGTTTGTGACCATCCAGAGATTAGTCCGCCAGTCCCCAGATTCTATTGTAGTTATTTATATACGTAGGTTCCCCGTCCTTTGAAGCAACAACAAATGAAAACTGAAAAACGAAAATGTAAAAGAAAAGCCTAGCCATAGACAGACTTGCTACTTTAGGCACGGCATCCCATTAGTTCGTAGACACTCTTTGCCTTCACCTTTGTTAGCCGTTCGCTGGAACGGAAGTTACCTCAAGAGCAGCAGCAACAACGGCTTGCCAGCGCCGCCAGTCATTAGTCCTAAGATTCGGATGGGTCCACCATCCAGCCCCCTAGAGCCTAAGACCCTTCGCTTGACTCTGCCTGATTTACACTCGAGATCGAGATCGGAATCGAAATCGAATTCGAAACGATGCCAACTGCCTCTAGAGAAATTTTGAGAAACAGAGAAACAGTCGCAGCTCCACCTTCAGCTCCAGCTCCAGCTCCAGATCAGCATTCCCCAAAGATAGAAGAGAGAAGATAGAGCACCCGGAGCGGAGGAGAGCAACTCTACGCCAATACTTAACTAGCTTGTAATGTTGTCTTTAGCCTTAACTCGAATTCCAACTCAAATTTCTACCCCAAAAACACTCCCCCAGAGAGCATTCCAATCTAATAGATGTCCAATCTGTGGATGTCAGTTAATAAATTGTAAACCCAACTACCAAGAACTCTTCCCTTAACCCTTTCCCCTAACTCGAGATGAGGAAGTGAATCCTTTCTGAATTTACAAAACCAATTGAATCCGTGTGTGCATCCTGACCAAATTAGACATTTCCGAGAGGGGATGCACCTGGTCCCAGTTCGGATCGAATCGGATCGGATCTATATATATGGTATATTATATATACACTGAAATTGAATTGGCTGCTGTTTTGCCAACGATGATTACAAATTGGTCCAGTGCGTTGCTTTGGCTTTATTGGTTCTTTCGGCGCATACAATTAACGATAATATATATATATATATATGGACGATTCTTTATATATATACACATATATATTTAACGAATCCATACAAACAATTTAAAACTTAGCTAAACCAATTACAAAAACGAAAATACGAAAAATGAGACAAATTTTGATGATTAGAATTGAGATCGAAAGCAAAACAAAAACTAAAACTAAAACAAAAAAAGAAATCGAAAACGATAACTAAATGGTGATTTGTTTATATGTATTTTTGGCATTAGTTAATTAATTAATTATGGAATGCAGACAGAGACAGGCGACCAGAGATGGAGAGAGACAGAGCGATAGACATGCTAGAGACAGAGCTAAACGCCGAACGAAAGAGAAAGAGATAGCAGAAGGGAGAGACAGAGATCGAGAGAGAGAGAGAGAGAAAGAAAAACGCTTTTTGAACTACTTATTGATAAATGAAGATTGTTTTAATGAATTATTAATGTGCGTGTATTTATGAACAAATTAACTATAATTATAAACAAATAAATGTGAGCCTTTTACTTCAAAAGCAAAACTATGCGTGTTTTAATTAATTAAAAATGAAATGAAAAATAAAATATATATATTCACTGGGTTTTTGGTGTAATTTTAATTTAAAATGAAAGGTAAAACAATTTTAAAGAGATGTTCTGAAAAATCATTGCATTCAGGATATACTTGTACGATTCTTATATTGTATCCTTGCATCTACAAGGATAGGCGCCTAAGAATGCTTAGACAAGAGAAACTTTTAGTTCTTTAAAATCCAAATAACCAGTGGAAATATTGTTATAATTTAATTTATGATTTAAGTGTTATTCAATCAACACTTTTGAATTTAAGGAAATCACAGGCTTTCTCAGTGATTTAATCCTTTCCTCTCAAAGAATTATTTAAAATATTTTTGAATTTCCAATCAAGAATATATTTTATTATCTACATGATTATCTGAAAATTTGACACGATTAATGGGCGAAAGTATGCAACGGAGTTTTATGTTCGCTCTTCTTCAACAGAGATACGGATGCATCCCCAAAAGGTGCAGAAACAGTCGCTGGCTTCGGGGTCCGAAACTTAGAATATCCTTGCAGACCAGTTTCTCAGCTGAAATTGATGGCTGAAATTTTTTAAATTTGCATGGAATTTCAGAAAGCAAGTACCAGGCGAACAGAATTAACAGTAGGCTGTCCCCGATCTGTTATTGTTTCTATTTTATGGAGACTCGGCCAACTGTTGTTCTCCATTGGGCTCTCTCCATATTCGTCATGGATAGAGAGAAGAGATTTTGAAACAGCCGTTACTTGAAGTCAGCACATTGGGAGGGAACAGCCGGGAACAGTTGAGAACAGATGGGAACAGTTTGGAAATTGTTGACTTTCTGCGGGTTCTGTTCGCCTGGTACATTGAGTCAAAGGAAAATCCGATTTAGTTAGTTAATAAAATTTTCGTTACAACAAATTACAGCAACGTAATCGTAGAAATCGGTTAACATTGCATGGGATTCCAGACTGAATGTAACAGGCGAACAGAAATAACAGTAGGCTGTTCTCGATCTGTTATTGTTTCGCTTTTATTTCGCTTATCATTGGGAAACCGTTGCTCTCTCATTTTGGTCATGTGTAATGAGAGATTTTGAAACAGCGGTTAATTGAAGTCACATTACATGGGAGTTGGGAACTTTCTGCCGTTGCTGTTCGCCTGGTACATTAAATCAAAGAACATCCCATTCAATGACGTCATTCAAATATCTGTTACAACAACGTTATCGTTGAAATCGGTTAACATTGCATACGATTCCAGACTGAATGTAACAGGCGAACAGAAATAACAGAAGGCTGTTATCGATCTGTTATTGTTTTGTTTTGATGGAGACTTGGAAAGCCGTTGCTCTCCAATGGTCTCTCTCATATTGGTCATGTGTAATGAGAGAGATTTTGAAACAGCGGTTAACTGAAGTCCTATTACGTGGGAGTTGGGAACTTGCTGCTGTTGCTGTTCGCCTAGTACATTAAATCAAAGGAACATCCCACACCAAAAATGATGCACCATACTTTAGGCGGCAATATTAAATTCGCTCTTTGGTAGTTTCATAAATATGTTGCATCTTTTGGGGATACTTTAAAATTAGTAAAGGTTTCTGTTCGCCTGGAATCCCATACAAAAGTTAACAAAGTTGGTTCCGATATTTTTGTGAGACTTTCAGGTTAAATTAGTCATTAAATAGTAATTTCTAAAAAATCAATCAATTATCTTTAAAAATTTCGAATATATGGCATTATTTTTTCCATCGATCCTATGGCAGCTATGGGATGTAGAATTCCAATTCCGTTCCGTAGTAGGTGGTATACATACCACTTGGCCACTGGTGATGCTGATAAAATAAATCTAGCAAAATGATCCAGAGGAACATAATTCCACATAATTCCTAGGGAAATGGAGAAATGAAACAATTTTCTTCCGTTTTCTGTATATTTTATCCACAATTTTCGTTTTTTTACCTTTATTTGTTTCTGTTCAGTTTCTTTTATTTGATCTGCAAAATGCAACTTGCTTTTACATCGAATTTGAATTGGTTTTTTGTTTCGTTTTGTTTTGTTTCGTTTCGGTTTGTTTGTTTCTCAATGGAAATGATAACACACAACTCTATATATGCCCTTAAATATTACGCGATCATTTCTCTAGGCTACGATTTCCTGGTTGTTTCTTGTTGTTGTTGCTGTTCTTCTGGTTGTTGTTTTGGAATTAGTTGGAATTAGTTCTGGACCTTGGACTTGCGCGTGTATGTACAGTTTAAGGGTCTGTGGGGATTATCTTTTGGGGATAACTGGAGTATCTGGATTACTGGATTAGTCGTATTCCTAACCGAGTGCCATCGTATATGCAAGTATCGATAATGTGTGGGAAAAGTAGCGACTGAGAAGAGAGCGTTTTAGCTTTAATTTAATTCGGTTTTTCTTTCTGTTTTTTTGTTTTCAGTTTTCTGTTTCTGTTCAGTTGCAGGCGTATATATAGTGATGATCAATAGAGCTAACTGGATAGGTCTAGTCGAGAGTGTTGATTAAGGGTGGGCTGGATCGACCGATCGATCTGGTTTGTGTTTGTGTTCCTCTAGAGTATATATATATATATATTCGATTCCATATATATATATATGTTGTGCGCATCGGAAGCTTTCTGAAAGCATCGTGACGCATGCAACATTTCGAGTTCTCCAAGGATTCCTATAAATTGCATCGTTTGTCCCAGAAAACAAGGCGCGTCGTTGCTAACTCTAGCTAATTGTTACATTACACTTGAAGAAATTTGGCTAACTTTCGTACATGTGTTAATTTTTTAAATAAATTCTTTCATCCACTCCGCGACTGGAGGCTACAAAAAATATTTACGTTCATATTTTAGTTTCTTGTTGGTATTATGCAGTTTAACTTGTTTTGTTGTGTCTCAAGCATTACAAAAATATATAGAGCATCCATCGATATCTGGGAGTTGTGGATATATTCAATATGCAAATATTGGTTAGGTTTTTTTTTTCATTCTTTATTTCGCTCGGAAAAGGCCTTTGAAAGAATTGAAAATTGTTCTGTGTTGTGGTAAAGTATCTTTCTTTCTCTTCTCTCTCTCTCTCTGTATCTCTCTCTTTTGTATTATTATTGTTGTTAAATGTTAGATGTAATTTCTGACAGTGTGTGGCTGTGTGTGTGTGTGTGTGTGCGAGCATGAGAAGTATCCATGTGTTGTGGCTTTAATTTCGATTTGTGGTTTCCGGTTCCGGTTTCTGTTTCGGTTCCGCCTTCGACTTTCCATTTGGGGTTTTGATCACAGCTTTTACAATTCTAATGATATACGTATGCATGTGGAAGTATGTGAGTATGTAAGTATCTGTGAGTATCTGTATCTGTGTGTGTGTTGTGTGTGGAGGAGCATAGTGCGGCCAACATTTTAAATTCGCACCAAAAATACTATATATGTATGTATATGCTATGTATATGTTATATACACGACTAATTCCACGATTGAGAAAAAAAAAAACACGCTTGTTTCCATTATTTGGTTTCCTTGCAGATGTGTCTTGCATTTGATTTATATATGTTTTTTTTTCGCTTTCGCTTTGTATATATATTATGTAAATATTTATAATACTTTTCGAAGAAAATGCATTTTCTCTGACATTACACACACACATAATTACATTTAATATTTTCGTTTTACTTCAGTTTAGTTTTGAGAAAGCTGCCATTGAACCATTGACCTTGACTTTGACCTTGCCTTGACTTGACTTGATTTGTTCCTGCTACACACAATAACTAATTTTATATAGATTTTCTTGGTATTTGTTAAAAAAGTAATACAAAATATGTTTTAGGTTTGTTCTCCATCATTCACTTCATTCTCCCCTCTACGATTAATACTCCTCCTCTTTCCTTCTTCGGCTTGGATTCGCTTGGCATTTGCAAAATGTGTGGGAAAGAAGGCAATGTTAGATATTTTCTTTTTGAGTGTAGCTCCTTCCTTTCCCTCGTTTATCTTTGTTCTTTAGTTGGTACATTTAACTACAAACTTTCGGTATGATCTTGCTCTATGTAAATATTGTTAAAAAAAAAAATCGAAAAAAAAACGTATTTAAAAACCGCAGAAAAAAAACACATTCAACAGCTTGGGACGAAGAGAGTTTCGAGTTTCTCGCGGGGATGGTGGTGGTGGTGGGTAACTTCGGCATCGTCTGGAAGAGATTTGGGGCAGGAGAAGGAGGCGGGCTAATGCGAAGTAGACGAGAAGATCTCTCTTTTGGGCTATGTTTCGTATGCAACAACGTGGAACAATGCTTAAATCTGATTTCATCTGTTTTATATATATATATATCTATATACTCGATATACATATGCTGTATCCTATATGCTGAATGTAGATCTCTAGGCATATGCTATATATGTTATGTAACTAGTTGGCTGCCGCTGCCGCTCCTGCTGATGCTTCTGCTTCTGCTGATGCTGCTCCGGCTTCAGCTGCTTAGTTGGTTTAGGAAAATCGCAGCTGGGAGAGTGGGTTTCCACTCCACTCAAAAAATGCACAAAGATCTTTGCTCTTCCCTCCGGGATTCCACTGAGCTCGACTCACGCCGGACGGTTGCTTTGCTTGCTTGTGGTGGCCTCCAAATCCGCTCTCGTCCTCATCCTTTGACTTCGTTGTACATCTTCCGATCGTCCGACTCTAGTTGCTGTTCATCTGATGTGGCTTGTTTTTTGGTTTTGAATTTGCTAATGCCGCTGGTTTTTTAGTTTTCGTTTTCGTTTTCGTTTTGTTTTTATTTGTTTCTTCTTTATTTTTAGCTATTTGTTTTTCATTTAGTTTAAATTTAATTTAAATAATGTTTATATATAGATGTTTTGCTATACAACTATAGCTTGGTATGTAATCATATTTAAAAAAAAAATAATAGATTAACGTAAATTGGTTACTCTATTCTCTATTCTCGGTTCTCTCGGTTTCTCTCCTTCCGCACCTCCGGAATATTCACTCTGCTCCCTAACTGTGTTTCCCTCTCATATCATACATATATATATATATATGTGGAGATATATATATATATATGTATCGTTATCGTATCATATCAGGACGAACATCTAGTACAAAAAAGGTTACAACTCCAATTTGCAAAAGTTAAAACATAAAATTATTCTGTATACAAGTTGTTTTTCGTCGTTGCCGATTCCGCTTGGATGTGGATGTGGTTGTTGCATTGGATTATGGGCCTAGAAGATGTGCTCTCGGATGCGTCGTGGATCGCTACTACTCCGAGTCGGGTTCGCGCTCATCGAAGCCAGCCAGATCGACCGTCTGCAGCATGCCCCGCGAGTAGGCGTACTCGATGAGGGCCAGGTGGCAGAAGACATACTGGTCGGGCATCTGGATCGAGTAGGCGCGCTGCGACCGGATCTTCTCCACGGTTCCGCGAATGTCCGCCGTGCCCACATCCTCCAGCCGCGATATGCAAATGTCCAGGGTGATGAATGTGCCTGCCACGGAAGGGGGAAACTCTGTTAGTTCGGGATTTCTTTCTTGCCGGAATTTGGAGTTTGGATCTCACCTGTGCGCCCGATGCCGGCGCTGCAGTGCACCACAATGGGTGGTCCGCGCGGATGGCCCGCCCAGGTGTCGCCGAGGGCATGGACCAGCTCGGCCTGCTTGTCGCGCACCTTCTGCAGGAAGTTCAGCATGGCCATGGCCGAGCTGGGCACCCCGTAGTCCGGCCAGCTGGTGAACTGCCAATGCGAGACATTGCGAATTTCGTCAGTCTGTTGGTTAAAAGGAGAAATTTAGTTATTCAATTCAATATTCGATATTAAAAATTAATTAATTGTATTCTAAATATTGTATTCCTTATTTGATTGATTAAAAGAAATAATTTATTCAATTCAATAATATTTGGAGTATAATATTAACTTGGGTTTGGATTGTTTAAAGGGAGAAACTTAATTATTCAATTCAATAATATTTTATATTCTATACTCGAAAATAATGAATGTATAATATCAATATTAAATACTAATAGCATTGAGATAGACTATATCCTGTTTTGATTTAATTACAATCAAATTAAATAGGCCTTCATTTAAACAGTTTGTTTACACATTACATTTTACATTTTCAATCATTAAATTGCAATATTTTAAATTTTAAACCAATTTTTTGTTAATTCAAGTATTGAATTTAAATTTATCTAGCTGACTCGAGGTCTTGGATTAGCAGCAAGTTTTGCTTTAACTTTAATCGAAGGGGAAATGAAAAGTTGACTAAAATGTAGAATATATTATTATTAGAATTATTAGAGGGAATGTTTTCTTACAATAAAATTATATTTTAAATGTACAAAATAATAATGAAAGAGTTTTCTATCCTTTCTAGCTTCAATTTAAGTAAACTGCGAAATCTTTTTAGTCTAAATATTTAATTTACAGAGTAGGCAATAATGGAAGAGTTCTCTATCATTTCCTACTATAATTTAAATAAACTGAGAAATCATTTATTTAATTTCCCAATTTCCTCTTTATGCTAAACGCACCTTTATGTTTCTCAACTCCAACGAGGCAACCGTGTAGTCCTCGTTGCATTCAACGCTAATTGTTCGCACATGGTAGTTGCCAAACTCTAAGGAACTTTCTTCAGTCGGCTCCCAGTACTGGCCGCATTTCACGCGTCCGCGCTCCATCACCCGCGTCGTCATCACTATAACTAAACAATGTTGCTCCCAGATCATGCGCCAAAAGTCCTGGGATGTCTTTGGTAATGGACCTGCCGAGGGGAAAACCATATAATTAGTATATATTAACTGGGAGATACAACAGAATCCTTACCTTGAGTTGAAATGTAGGCATTCTTCTGTTTGTAGCCATCGACGAAATTCGCATTTATGTAATCCGACGGCTCGTCGCCGTCTTCGTGGGTGAGGACCACTCGACTGTGGTCGTAGCAGAGGACGTCTGTGTACCGGTTCTTGGTCAGATTGCTCCGCATTCTGGAAAGGTTCAACAAATATTGAAACTATATAGAGTAATCCTCTGACAAAGAAACCCACCTCGCATGCAGGAAGGTGCCCTCGGGCGCCCGATTCCGGATGTCCGCGTACTGTTTGATCAGGCCATGACGACCCAGCTGCTTGACCATGGGAACGATTTGCTCAATGGTCTTGGGATCGCCCTCCTGGCCGGCCAGACTGTCGTCATCACTGAATCCGGAGGAGGCGCTGCTGGGCGGATTCTCGGACCAGAACTCCCCGCCACCATTCGTGGTGGTGGTCCCAGCTCCGGCTGCTCCAGTGCCAGCTCCAGCACCAACTCCAGCTGCTGCAGCTGCTGCTCCTCCTGCGGTGGTGTTGGTATTGTTAGTGGTGCCATCGGCCACACCACTCGTGTTGAGCTTGAGGGGATTGGCTGCCGTGCTGGATGTTGTGGTGCTGCTGCTGCTGTTCGCCTGCCGGTGGCTGGGACTCAGTCCGTTAATTGTGATGTTCTCGTTGGGCTCCGCACCGCTCGCAGTCAACGCCGCATCGGAGCCAGTTGCTCCAACGCCGACGACAACGACACCTCCCTGCGTTCCATTGCTGACGGTCACCAAGGTGGTGGCCGAGTTGGTGGTGGCGTTAATGCTGTTGTTCTCGCTAATTATGGTGGCTCCCTCTGCTTCCGAAGTGCCGTTAATGGTGGCCACTGATGCTCCAGACTCCACTCCGGCCACCCCGACTGCCGCCACTCCGACACCCACACCCACGATGTTGGCCAGCAGCTCGTCCTCACGATTCGTCATCGATTGGCGGCAGCTGAGCAACCATGTGGCGTGATCGACCTCCAGCGTGCCACCCAGGTGAATGGGCAGCGCCTTGCGGGGCACGTGCAGCGCCAACTGCGGCACGGATACAGTGAACACTCGCTCGCGCAGCTTCTCGCGCACGAACAGGCGCAGGATCTTGAACGGAGCCTTGAACCACAGTGGCGCCGTCACGATCAGCACCTTCTTCAGTCGCGCCGGATAGCCGCCCTGCAATCGAACAGAGAAGTCGGGATTAGATATATATGTAGATAAAACAAGAAAGGAAGGCTAGCTTCGGTACCCTTGCAGACCAGTTGCTTTAAGCCGTTCGATCGTTTGTATGGCAGCTATAAGATATAGTGATTCGATTTTTGGTTTTTAATTTTCTAAAACGACTTCAATGTCTATGGCAACTGTATTTCTCAAGAATGAATTAAATGTCTATGGCAACTGTATTTCTCAAGAATGAATTAATTGTCTTGAAAAAAACCAGAGTTATGTTCAATGACACATTTTCTCCCATCGATCCTATGGCAGCTATAGGATGTAGTGGTCCGATTTGGATGACACTTTCAGGATATGTTAAAATTGCTATTAAATAGAGTTTTCCAAGAAATAAATAAATTATCTTTAACAAGAAAGGAAGGCTAGCTTCGGTACCCGAAGCTTAGAATACCCTTGCAGGCTAGTTGCTTTCAAACCGTTCAATCGTTTGTATGGCAGCTATAGGATATAGTTATCCGATTTTTGGGTTTTTAAATTTCTAAAAAGGCTTTACTGTCTATGAAAACTGTTTTTCTCAAGAATGAATTAATTGTCTTGAAAAACACCAGAGTTATGCTCAATGACCCATTTTCTCCCATCGTTCCTATGGCAGCTATAGGATATAGTAGTCCGACTTTAATGAAACTTTCAGGATATGTTAAAATTGCTATTAAATAGAGTTTTCCAAGAAATAAATAAATTATCTT
>JAJJHY010004047.1:3486684-3497987 GCA_021224005.1 Drosophila setifemur
AATATATAATATATATATACATATATATATATATCACACAGGAACAAACAACAACAACAACAATGGCAGGTGGCAAGAGCATTGCTGTTGTTGTTCTTCTTGGCCAGCGGAGGATTATTTGCCTTGAGGGCCAAAAAGTCTGAGCAAAAGTTGAATGAAACTTGCGAGCAAGTCAAGGCGCACAACTTGAAACCGCCGCCCACGCCACAACATGCCACGCCCCCCACCGCCAATATACACAGGAAACAAAGAGGGATTTATGTAATTGAACTATCAATATTGTATGTCCAATTTGTTGGGAGCTTACATTGTCCATTAAATGTACAAAAGAGGTGGAAAAATGCAATAAAAGAATTCTAAAAAAAATATGAAATACATTAAAATCAATAAAATACTTTATTTTTCTAAAACAAAGATCTATTAAAAACAGATTTAAGTGTATAAAACACACCACAACCAATAAAAAACTTTGATTTCACATTTAAACTATATTTAAATGATTCGAATATCGAAACTCTTAGTTACGCTAATTAAAGAGTACCACGATTTTTCGTCCAGTGCATCAGAGGAGCGAGAAAAGCTATTCTTGGCGACGGAGTTTCCCTGATGGGACTCGAGTGGGCAACTTAACGTGCCTTGGCATGCGTTTTACTCCAGTTTCCCCCCTTCATCCTCCTCCTCCTCCTCCTCCCCTCCAGTTATTTCTATTTACTTCCCCCAACGAATCCTTGGCAGGATGAAGACGAGAAGGGAAACGAGTCCTGGCGATGCTGGAGAAATTGGATACGTATTTGTTTGCCTGGCTAAAGCTAAAATTAGCAACTTTACTTGTGCACAGCAAATTTATTAAAAGTAAATCTTAAGTTTTCAAAGCCTTAATTAAAATATTAATTCACCTAACTTCACTGATTCTTCGTTGAGTTCGTAGGAAACCCCCTAAAATATTGAGATTCCAGGAACTTAAGGATATTCAAAACAACTTTGATTCTCCAATTTCAGTTTAATTTTTATTTTCCAGAATGGTCAAGATTAAACAGAAAATATATTAGATAGGTTTATAGAGATTCTACGAAATCCCATCATTAACCGCGAAGATAAGTTTCTTTATAATTTGCCCATAAAAAAAGTAATTTTTTTATGGGATCCCCCAGAATTGTGGCTGCAACAATACAAATTCCTAGAAACTTACTAGATGTGTGCGGTTAAGCCAATCGAAATGTCAAGTAGGACTCACAATCAGTTTTCCAACCGAGTGCAACAGAAGTGCAGGGAGGCGGGGTAATCGAGGGATTCCACATGGAAACCAATTAGCCTGGCATTTTCCGTGGAATCGGCAAAGTTCAAGTTGTTATCGGATTGATTAAAAATCAAGTATACGCCACATGGTACCCCCTATGCAGGGCTTACTGCAACCATCGACCATTTCTTAGTTCCCATTTCTCAAATAACAAAGGGAGGGGAAAGAGAAAGAGGAGGAGGTGGAGGAGCTGGAGGAGTAGTAGGAGGACGGGCAAAATAATAAATAAATATGTGAAATTAGCCATGGCCAAAATTGGTAATGCGTTTTAAAAGCTTGTCGCCGGTTTTGGGCATGAAACGAATTTGTCGTCGTCGACGTTGACCAAAAATGGCGAAAGCGGCACGCACAGCAAACACGCCGATAAACCAAGTGACAAAGGGGAAACACGAAAAACCAAAGACCAAGACCAAGACCAAGACCAAACAAATGAATGAGCCATCGAGCGGATGGTTGGGGCCACCGAAAGATCATGGGAAGTCGCCTTCGATAAGTAATGGTTAATCGCCGATCTTCAGTTAACTAATTGAAGCTACGTTTTTTTTTTTTCAATGTTAATTAATCATTTCTCATTTGTTTATTTATATTATTCATAGAAAGGGTTTAAAACCTATCGATAAATTGTGAAAATGATCTGAACACTAAAGTTTCCACCACATTTTGAGTGTATTGTTCACATTTGAGTGCTAATTGCTAACGAATACGAAAAGTTCCTAATTAAAATCGATAAACTGAGTCTAATCTATTCCAAATCAATTATTTTTTTGCTATATTATTCATTGATCGTCGTTGTGCTAGATGCCAAACAAATCGCCTAACAACCGTCACAAAATGTGCACAACAAAAGGCTGAGAGTATGGAATATAGAAAGCCCCGAAAAATATGACAAATTGTGGGGGGCCAAAGAAGAACGAAAATAAATAATAAATATTATTCGGTTGCAGGTGGAACTGAGCACAGAACACTCACATATATATATATATCAGATATACGAAATATACGAGAATACACGAAAATACTACAAATGCCAGGCCAAAGACAACAAGTGGGAGACGGAGACGGAGACAGAGTTGGGTCCGCAAAGGGGGAATCAATATTTGATGGCTCTGCCCGGGCTCAGCCTAAGCCATGCTAATTGGAGAGCTCTTCACACTGATTGACTGACAGCCTGGCCCGGCTCACACACACACACGTGCTCACGCCCACAACCCAGTTCCAGTCACAGTCCCAGCTCCAATCCCAATCCCAGTTCCAAACCCAATCCCAGCCGGATCGAATCGAATCGAAACCAAAATCGAGGCTCATTCGCCCAGAACGTTAGATGGCCTCAAGGCAATCAATTGGAAATCCCTCGGAGACACAAGTAAATACTTAATGTATTCGTCATAGATTCAATATTCGCAATGAAATATTCAGCACAACAAATGAGTGGAGTGTCCACTAAGTTATGCTAATGGATGGGATCCAAGGGACCAACTAAATTGTTGAGTACTAATATTAATTTCAAAATATATTAAACGATCAATTTGAAAGCCATTTTAAATCAATAAATTCCTTCCCCCCTCCCCTCGATGACCCAAAAACATCTGAGACACCTACAGATTGAAGGAGAAGGCCTTTCGGACTTAAAGTTCCGATACGCACTGTCTCTCTCCCTGGAAACTAAAAAAGAAAAACAAAACATAACACAAGCAGACATAAATCAAGAGGTAAAGAAGCAAAATGTGGCAGCAGAAATACAACAAAAAATGTACGCCAACAGCTGTGTTTGATTGCCACCACTTGCTCCTCCCCAGCCAGCCAGCCAGCTCCCTCCTCGACTTGGATATATATTCTGCTGATTCCACATCATCCACATTTTCTGTCAAGCTCTGCGGCTGACAGCTTTTGTTTGGGGTCGAAGAACACAACACCAGCCAGCGGGAGGGGGATGGACAGGTGAGCGCAGGAAGCAAAGACGCCCATCACCTGCCTGAAATATCCCGAGATATCTACATAATACATTAAAATGGAGGGGGAAAATGCTTCCTTAGAGCTGAAAACCAATTTAAGCGATTCTGATTCTAGTTTTTTTTTTTCCTATTTTCGGCTTTCGGCTTTCAGTTGTTCCATTTTTCATTAAAACTTAATTTCAATTATGGCCACTTGGATATTTTTGTGTAATGCCACCAAGCTTTGTCCCAGCTATTCCTGGAATTTCCATTACCGCCTTTGAAGCTCCTACACAGGACGAAACTAATTGGATATTATTTTTGTAAAAACAAATAATTCTTCTTGGAAAAACTAAACCCACAGTGTTTAAAGGGCCAAAGAGGGACTCCTGCCTCGCTGATTCCTTTCTCAATTTCCCAAGGATTCCCCCGGGAGGAGCCAACAATAGAATGGATGCGCTGCCTCCAGCCGGGCTAACCCAATTAGCTGACCTACATCCGACACTACGACCCCTCCTCGGATGACTTATTTTATTCGCTGGCTAATTGAACAACAACGGCTCCTCTCAATCGGCCAGATTTTCAGCCGCCTATTGATTAATAACGAGCGATGGGTTGGAATTGGGAATGGGATTGGATGAGATGGGATCTTGGGATGATGGAGTCACTGCGATTTGCCTAAATCACCGTGAATCACTGCGAAAGCCCGGCTAATGAATCATAAACAAAATTCAAATTAAAATTAAATGTTTGTTGTCTACAAATAGCCAAAAAAAACTAAAAACGAAACGAGAAAAAAAACAACGAAGAGATTTCCTTGAAAACAAAAGACAGCTCAACACAATTCAAATAGAAATGTTTTTGGCGAGGTCTTTACAAATCAGTCAGGGGGCGACTCTGTCCATATACGAATATATATATATGTTTAAATAAATATACATATATCCAAGTATATAACACTACGGCACGGCTGTATTTGTATCTGTATCCGTAGCGGGTTGCTGTATATCTGTATAATCATGTACCTGGGTCGCGCGTTGGCGTTGTTATGGATTGTTGTTGATTGCCGCGATGTTGTTGTTGTAGTTGTTGTTGGTGGTGGTGCTGCTGCTGCCGCCGTCTAATTATTCAGATTTATATTGTAATATATAGTTTGGTTCGCACAATTAAATGCTAATTGCGTGCACTTCCAATTGAACAATTTTACATAACTTTTTGTTGCCGTGTTTTTGTTTTTTGTTTTTGTGTTGATTCTCAATGATTTGTCACATTACACAATGGGATGCAAATCCTCATGGGTTGGACGCTTCGGGGGAGGGTTAACTTAACAGAGAAAAAAAAAAAACAAAACAAAATCAGCACGTTTGAGATCTCCTTTTGGGTTGTTCCTTTTTGTTTTTAGATTATTATTTGATTTCGATTTCGTTGGGCTATTGTGCACTTGTAGATTTTTTCGCGTTAATTGTTTAGTTCTTGGGGCGAGACGGTCCGCGAATTTGTTGCAGACCATTCAACAAACTTGGAACGATTTCCGATTCCACAGATACACACACACACACACGCACACACAGACAGAAACGCAGAGTTTTCCGCTTTTCTTTTTTTGCACTTGGCCGAGAAGAAAAAAAAAAAGGAAGGCGAACGTTTGGAATCCGTGTATATTTTCGGTTGAGCAACAATTTCTAAAGCATTTATTTCCCTGCCGTTGGATGTGGTCTTCTCGATATTTGGCTGGCTTTTGCCTGACTATTTTATCTGTCCCCCTGCCTGAGAGTTGAGTTCGCTGCGATTCATTTGCTGTTCTCGCCCTGCCTAATTCGGTATATTCAGTAGGTTCGGTCTGTTCGGTTTACTCGGTTTATTCGGTTTATTCGGTTTGTTCAGTTTTTGTTTGTTGCGCGTCGCCGTGGAAAGCTGAACTACGTCTGACTGCTGCTGCTGCTTTATTTCATTTTTTTCGTTTCGTTTCTTTTTCGTATGTTTTTTTTCGTATGTTTCTTTTTTTTTTTTGCTATTTTGCGGCCGCGTTCTCAGCGCAGGCGCTCTCTTTTCCGCCACCACCAAGGGGGTTCGTGCTCTCTCTCTCTTCCTCTCTGTCTCTGGCTATTACTCTCTCTAATTTCGCCTCCGTGGCAACCCTGGTCGCCAGGGGTTGCTCGCCGGAGGGGTGCAGAAACCAAAAGAGAGAGAGAGAGAGAGCGGGAGAGCGGAAGAGCCCCAGAGAGCGCTGGAGAGAGAGGAAGTAAGCTAAGGGTGGTTGGCCAGTGCAAGGTTGCATCTGCTGCAGCTGTCGATTGAAAGGGGTTGAAGTGGCAAACAGGGTTGCCAACCACATTCAAGAAGCAGGCTTAAAGCCCGAAGTATGATTGAAAAACACTCAAATATTAATTCGAATTATTAATAACAATTTTAATATAGAAAAAATGAATAAGTCAATATAAATATCATCAAAACTATTATTCTTTTATTTAAGAGGTTTTAAGGCGGCAAACAAGGTTGCCAACGCCATTTATTAAGCAGGATTAAAGCCCGACAAGCTTAAAAAAATTAATAAGAATTATGAATAATAATATTCACAAAGGGAAAATTAAGCACTCGTTACTAGTATCATCAAAAGTTCATAATTCTTTTAATAATAATTAAACTATGAATCTTTTATTTGATAGGGGTTGAAGTGGCAAATAGGGTTGCCAACTCGACTTAAGAAGGTGGCTCAAAGCCCGAAGTATGATTGATAGCTTACAAAAATTAATACGAATTATGAATAATAATATTAATATAAGGAAATATTAATAACTCGCTATTACAATCATCTAAAAGTTCGTAATTCTTTTTATAATTTTTAAATAATGATTATTTTATTACCAAATTGAATCTACCAGAATCTAAGATTCCTAGCTTAACCATATTCTTGGAATACAAGTGCAAGAAGTGCAAGATTTGGATTATTGCACTTTAGCGGAAACGCTCAATATTATTTTACGACCGGCTGGCAAAAAACAGAAACCAAAAAAACCGAAATTTTATTTTTTAAAGGCAACCGAAAATAGTAATTACTTCGATAAGATTAGACCGAAATAATTATTTTTTGGTGTATTGCCGAGGATATGCGTGATATTTGATTCTGATTCCCCAGTGACTCCTCCATGGCTTCCAGGAAAGCAATCTTGAGAACTTGGACTAGCAACCTTGAACTAAACCAAACCATTCCGGAGACCCTTCGTTGTGTGCTTTCCACAATCATTTAACCGGAGCCAAGGGTCCCCTTCGTAGGCCATAAACAATTTGTGTGTGCTGCTAAAAAAAACAATAACAACAAAACAAATCAAATAAACAAACTAACTTATCGCGCCCCCAAGCGAATACTAAACCCTTCCTAGAATCGAAAGCAACTCCGGAAAGTGCCAATTGCGTCGAACATATATATTGTAGATGGTGCTAGATGGATCGGATCTTGGTAATGCGGAAGCGGACTTGAACTTATTCCACGTTTCGAAAACCTATCCAAACCGAACCGAGTAGAACACTCTCCCTCTCCCACTTGGTTCTTGTACATATTTGCATTTAAAGTTCACCAACAACAACTCAGAAGCAGCAGCAGCAGCAGCAGCACGGGCTATATCTAAAACTATATATCTATATGGACGCACTCGTGTCTGGGGCTAAACATTTGCGTCAATGTCGAACGAACGGCTGTGGATCTGGCTCTGGCTCTGTCTCTGTTTCTGTCTCTGGCAACAAAAAGCACGTTGTAAAAATAACACAAAACAACATCAGCACCAGCAGCAGCAGCAGCAGCTGTAGTATAGTGGCAGTGGGAACAATAACAAAAGCGTTAACATATCGGCAGCGTCATCGGGTATTAGTCTGGTATTTGAGCCAAATGGGCAATGAATGAACTGCGCTCCTGCTGCGCGGTGCCGCTGCGCTTTCCCGCCTTTCCGATTTTCCGCTTTTCCCACTTTCCCATCTATCTATAAGATCTATAAATACTGCCAAATTATCCACTGTCAATCAGCGAGCGCGGTCAAGTATTTTTGTGGGCCAAGTGCAGCAACCGAAAAGCTGAACAAAATTATAAATAACCGAACAAAACTTTCACACGCGCGCATCGGAAATGGGAAATGGCTTATAGCTTATGGCTTTTCCATATGGCCAACACACACACCACACGCACACACACTCACAGATAGGAACAGAAGAAAAAAACAACAATTCAAGACGGGCACATTTTTCTTTTGAGTTTCGGGGCTTTGGATACAATCTATAACGTTCGACTAGAACACGTCAACTGAATTAGTTAATCAAGCAAAGGCAAAAGATAGCCACAAACGACGGCGCGCCAAGTTGAGAAAACAAAAAAAAAAACAAAAAACAACACAAAGAGAGGGAGAGAGAGAGAGAGAGAGAGAGGGAGAGAGAGCGTACGGCGGAGGTGGAGAATCGTAGAGAGCAAAGCTCTTCTCTCTCCCACTCTCTGCATAAAAGTGAGAGTGAGTAAGGTAGCTTATATTAACCAGACTACTTTTAAATACGCTTTTTAATCATTGGTATTTAATGTAATTTGTTTTAAGCTCATGCAAAATAATTGCTAAAAATAACCACCTCACTAAATCATTTAATTGTCTTTAAAAATATTTATTGCGGTTATTTATAAGATCATCTTTTACTTGATGTCAGGCATCCTTATTTACTCTCTACTTTACACAGTGTTTGGATATGCCTTTTTTTAATAATTTATTTATTATAATTTGGCAATGAGTATAAATTAATGAGGTTATAGAATACATATCATGTAATTTAAAAATATCATTTATGGCATATTAATAATAATATTTCTTATAATATCGATTTGTGTTTTATAATAAAAACTTCTTAATAATTTAGTTTCAATAATAAAAATGAACTTTAGAATCATTTAAATTTGATATACTTGATATTTATTATGATTTCCCCAATGTTTTTTGTAATTACAACCAACTAATATACCTTTTTGAAAAGGTATCGAAAGCGTGGGCACATTCCACTGTTCAAGTGTAGTTGCGTGAGTGAGTGTGCGAATGTGTGTGTGTGTGAGCTGCGATCTCTTCATTGTTTGTCATCGGTGGCGTTTCCACCACTTAAGCCATTCATTGCGACAACGCTGCGTATGCGTGTTGGCCCCGAAAATATTGCGCATACGCGCCATGAGACAAGAGTGCCTCTCGCTCGCTCGCTCGTTTTTTGTCTCTGCTTCTCCCCGCCCCTCCGGTTGGTTTCTTCCTCTTCCCACTGCCAACATGACGTCACAGATTTTCGAGTTTACCGCCAACGCTGATTATCTAGCTCCGCTCTCTCATTCCACAACTAAATCGGACCGAGACACGCGCCAAAGAGAGAGCGAGCGCTCGATGGACACTCTCCCACCCTCTCTTTTAATCTCCCTCACCCTCTCTCCACCTCTCCCTCTCTCTCTCTCCCTCCATCTCTCTCTCTTTCTCGCCCACGCCGAATCGCTTTCATTGTTAACTTTATTTTGTGCGTTTTGATTTTCGTAGCAGAATGGAATGAATATATATAGCAAAGATATGGCTATAAGTATGAGCATACAGTCGAGTTCAGAATATTGGAACTGCCAAAATATGTTCACTGTTCTAGTTTAATTATTTAAATTATCAAATTCATTGAATTAAAATGTCAACTTTTCAAGTTTTATTTTTAAATTGATCGTAAATACATAAATTTAACAAGAAAGTAATTGAATCTAATTTTATATATTGCAATTATTACTTGTATTACGGTAGGATTCAATTAATTGTATTTAAAATTATTGAATAAATGTTTGATAGGAATATAAGTATAATGCAAAGTTATAATGAAACAAATAGTAACAAAATTAAAATGTTCACTGTGCAAGTAAAATTTATTAAGCTGTATGCAAGATATGTAAATTTGAATTTAAAAAATTTAATTAATCTATTTTGTATATTGCATTTATTACTTTTTGGATCAAATTAATTGAATTTAAAATTACCGAATAAATATTTTCATATGAATATAAGTATGCGGTATCAAACAGTCGAGTTGAAATAAAAACAGCACCAATTAGTATAAGTTCTAAAAATCTTTAAATTATTAAATTGCTCGCGTGAAAAGTGAAATAATTCCATATGGTAGCAATTAATATTTATTAATTACTTTAAATGTTTATTGATTTTAAATGAATCATAAAATTCATTTAGTTTAATATAAATATAAAATGCTATCTCCTGACCGCATCTGTAAATCTGAGTGGGCAGATTATATACACAAATATAGGAAGGTAGATAAATACAAGTGTACACGATGATTATTCATATAAATAAATATGTATATATCCATATATATAGGCTGAAGAGGCTTTTTGGCGAACGGAGCGAAATATGTCGAGGGCTCTGGAGAGTGCTCCGAGGCCTTTGGCTTTCAATGCCGGCCGGCGATTTCTCGGTACTCGGTGTTCGGTTGTTCGGAACTCCCTATATCTCATTCCGGCCATGATCTCCCGTAACTGTACCCAAATATTTACCAGCATATATATGCCAACGGGTAGTGGGACAAATAAAACGCAATTCCAAGACAAACAGCGAAAAATGTGGGACTCGAGAGTCGGCGGAACGCAAATGAAATGGAAAACAAGACAACAAACTGGGATGATGATGACGATGACGATGGTAGCTACTACCTGTTGTTGTTTTTGTTCTTGTCCTAGATATATCCGGATATATGCAAATAGCCTAGGCGCGGAGGCGGGAGCGGGGGCGGGGGCGTGGCAGACACAGCCCACAGGCTGTCCCCAATCAAAATGACGTCTCACTTCTGTTGGACAAAGGGAGGAATTCGGGAGTTATTCGCGTGGGCAGATGAAAAAAACGCGCCTCGAAAAAACAGAAATGAAAGCCGCCGCCCACGCACCGCATGCTGGGAATGCCACTGCCCCTCCCCCAGCTCAGCACACCGCCCACTTTTCCAACGACCACCCACCACCACCCACCGTTTTGCGGGTGCACACAAACAAAAAGGGATTTCCACTCGATATTACAATTATCAACATAGGAATTCGCAATGTTTTCTGATATTTTTAATTGGATCTCTTCCAAGAAGTTCAAACAATGTAAGATTTTAATTAATTTTAGACCGGAATATAGATTTTCTTTCTGTGTAATTATGGGGGGTCGCCATTCTTTGTTTAAGCGCCACTATTTCCTCCGGCCAGGATTTCCAAGTCAGGTACGCGGCGGCATAGTAATATTTTATGGGAGTTGTTGCCTACCAACAACAACAAACTGGCGAATACTGACAAAAGAACTGAATAATAGAGATACAGCTACAACACTGGGACTCGAATACAAAGGATATTCAACTTAATAAAAATCAAATTCAAAACTTTTACTTATAACTTAACAACTTCAAATATTTCTTATTAAATTCGGAAGTCCAAAAATATTATTTCTAATCATTTCTATAATTATTTGATTAAACTACAAACTAAATGAATGAAATTTCAATTTAAATAAAGGTAGAATAAGGCTAGAAATCAGAAAGAAATCCAAAATACGAAATCCGAAATCAGTAAACCCGATCAATAACCCTCCCACTTCCTCTGAAATCCGAAAATTGAACGCATGACATGAAAAGTCAACGAAACGCGACAGCAATTTTCAGCTTGAAGACATTTGCAGCAATTCCGCTGATAGAGAATCCACAGGCCACTTGGCACAGATACACAGATACGCAGATACTCAGATACTCAGAGACTCGGATACAGCTGCACAGATACGCCGAAGACTGCGCATATGGGGAATATGGATATGTGGATATGGGGACATGGGGATATGGGATGTGGAAACGCGCACACAAAATGAGAATGAAAATATACCAAAAGTATCTGTATTTGTATCTGTATCTTTTGTATTAATAGAGAGGGGGCCGGGGGGCATGGGCATGTTTAATATTTTAATTTCAGGGGCCATGCCACGCTCGGTGAATTTGTGGGGCAAGCTCAGATTGAGTTGCGCTGTTGACTTGTGACTTATAAGTTGACTTTTGCAAGAGCCGGA
>JAJJHY010004047.1:3506410-3524197 GCA_021224005.1 Drosophila setifemur
GTGACCCCTCAATTTGCCACGCCCATTTGCATATGAACAAACGCTTTTTTTAGGAGAGAAATGCGGCAGGGCAAAGAAAGAAGCTCGCAGCGAAATTTCATTTGCATGCGAATTGATGTCGGGTCGTGTTTCTTTGGCTAGCGCTAAGTTAAGTTAAGTTAAGACGAGATGGGCCGAGATATGTGTTACATATGGTCCGAATCTGAGTTCCAAACGGAACTTGGCCAGCACGAGGCGAGAGACAAAAGAAAACAGCTGCTGGCTGCTGGCCAGAAGGGGCAAGCAGGCAGATAGCAAAAACACAAAAGGGGAAATTGGCTAAAAAAATAAAAAAAAAACGAATGGATCATGATTTCATACCCAGAAGACAGCTGCTTTGCATTGAGTTTTATCTTTTGTTTTTTTGGAAATATCTATTACGAGTGCCATATTTCAGAGGAAGTCGTAGGTGCGAATGAATATGAATAATTATTTTGGCAGATGGGGAACAAACAATAACGTATGAATGTCGTAATTATAGTTAAATATGTATTGAATTCCTTTGAATTGGAATTTGGAAATGTAATTTAAAGTTGAATGAAGTTAAAATATTTTTAACATTTTTCCCTTTAAAAAATATACAAGTATATATTTAAGGTTGATTTAATAAATGACTCAAACAAAGATCTTTGTTAGTTTCCAGCTAAAACTTAATTTGAATTAATCTATTTAATGTCTGTAATTGCTATCTTTAACTTAGTGTTAAGCGTTTTTAGTGCTAGCTTTTTGGAATTCCAGTTTTCTTCTCTCTCTCTTTCTTTTATGAAGTGCAAGAGTTTTGTTTAATGGCCGATCTGATAAGATAACCCAACTGGTTTATGGTTTATAATGCTAACTCCATTTACACACACAAACACAACCACAACCACAAAAAACAGAAACGGCAGCCGAGATAAAAAGTGTGTTATTTCCTTTCTTCTCATCTCATCTCGGTTTTCTCAGTAGAGCCCAGGTGGGAATGAATCGGACTTTTTCAGAGAACTCTTTGTTCGATGCTAATGAACTAGAGAACAATCGCAAGAACAAGAACTGGAAGCTGGAAGGCAAGGGAAGCTGGGAAAGAACCTCTAAGCTCGAGAGAGAGAGAAATAAGGAGGAGGAGGAGGTAGCCAGCAACAAGTTGGCAAAGGAGAAGGAGCAACAGGGTCTATAAATAGACTTGCAAGTGACGAAGATTGAAGCGTTGGAATTGGAATCACTGGAAGAGAGCACATTCTCAGATGCGATGAGAAAGAGAGAGAACCGATAAAAACTTAGAAAGTAAAAATCAAAGATGCAGCTTTACAGTGCACTGGAAAATCAGAGAGCAAGAAACTTTTAGGAATTTTTTAAAATCCTAGCAGAAAATTGATTGGATAGATAGGGGATAACCACTAAACATTAATAAATAGCCATATTTAACAAAATGCACATAAATTACTTTCATTTAACTTGGGATATATTCCTACGAACTTTAAGCTGGTTATTAAAGATAAATCGCTGCACAAATTCACTTTGGAAGGAACAAATATGATACAAATATTTTCCATTAACATTTCTTTGGAAAGGTTCCCTTTTTGTGGGGGTGGGAGGGAGAAAGAGACAGATAAAGAGCAAAAGGACAGCACCTTGGCAATGCATAGAAAGAGACGTTGATGACAGCCACTGCTTCCTCTTCCACTGTTGCTGTGATTGTCGTTGTTGTTGTTGTTGTTCCTATCCTCCGATATATCCTTATTCCATTGCGTTTGCTGCATTTTAAAGCATTTTTTCACACTCTCTCACACACACACACACACACTCTGCAGTACTGCAACACAGTCGACACAACAAAAAAACAAATAAATATATATCAAGTAAATAAATTAAAATGCAGCATTTAATGCCATGCGGAGGAACAAGAAACAACAAACGCGAACGATCGCGATCGCGGCAGAAACAAAATAGAGATGAGATGAACGCGCGACGGCTGACGGACAACAAACAATGAACAACGAAACGCAGAACGCAAAACGCAAAACGAAACGAACGGCACACAACATCGCTGGCGACAGAGGCGCAGGCAGCGCAGTCGCCGCGCAAGCGCAGACGAGTTGGAGAAAGAGAGAGAGAGAGGGAGAGGGAGGAAGAGAAGGAGAGGCTGAGCCCGCCCCATTACATGGCCTTGTTGTTGTTGTTGTTATTTCTGCTGCCACTGACACAGTTCAATGTCAACAGGCGAGCGCGAGCAACAGAGAGAGAAAGAGAGCAGAGAGTGGGGGGGGAGAGAGAAATGAAGATGGAGAGAGCGGACGGTCATGTTAAAAGGATGCCATTAACAGTGATCTGTTAATCGCAGGCAATCACAGTGGACACTCAATGAATTCAGTTTCTTCTATTATACTGCTGCTTCTATTATACTAAAAAAAACTTAAAGTTTGTAATTTTTTTAACGTTTTAAATTTTTGTAATATTACAAAACGAATTGATTTTACTTTTAAATGTTTTCATAGACTTTTGTAAACAATTTTAAAGAGAGTTGAAAATATTGGAAGCAACATTTTAGTGATCTTAAATGGACAGTCGAAAATATTTCAAATTTCAATTAAAATTAGCATATCATAAATTCAAAATATTACATATACAATTACAAAACCTTTTTTGATATGTATGAAAATATTTCAGTTTGACATTATTTATATTTATTTTATTATTCAATATTAATTTATCAAGAGGTTAAATCTGTTTTTGAATTTGTGTACATAGAATAATATTTATGCCAGGACAAATAACGATTTATTTGAATTAATATTTATTTTATTATTCAATATTCATTTTTCAAGAGAATTTGTTTACCTAGAATATTATTTATTCCAGCACGAACAACGATTTATTTTTATTTATATTTATTTTATTGTTCTAAATATATTTTCCTACCTAGAATAATATTTATTCCATCACAAAACAGCGATCTAAAATCGGGGTAAGAATATCTTCATTTTTTTTTTAGAGAACTAAAATAGTGAAATTTATTCCATTAAATTTTCCATTAGGCCAGAGACTCCACTGTAAAGCAAAGTTCGCAACTTGCTGAAGCTGAGGCTAAAGATTCGCAAAGAAAATCTGAAGAAAATAACTAAATCAAGCTTACGATCTTTTTTTTTTCGTTTTTGTTTTTAAGACCTTTGAGGCACGGCCCGCTGAGCAGCTTTTGTGCTTAATTTAATTTATTTTCTGTGCTCACGGCTTCTTACTTTACTTTATTATTATGAAAGTGTTAAGAAATTTCGCCACAGCTGCGGGGCGAGTGTCGTTGGTAAAATAAATTTCACTTGCTTCTTGTGCAGCTTGTACATATACATATATACATATATGTTTTTTTTTCGTTTAAATGTTTAATGTGATTGGTTGTTGTTGTTGTTGCTGCTGCTGCTTTTTGTTTTCTACCATTTGCGCACGATTATTGTTATTATTTTTTATTATTATTACGCTTTCTTGCGGTGCCCCTCGATTATTTAAACAAAACGTTGGCAGCTTAAGTCTGGCCTGTCTCTCGGCATTTTCCCTCCCCTTGGCCGCCGCCCCCCTTTCCGTTTCCAAGGGGGCGTGACATTGAGACAAGACAAAAGCTTCAAGCATCACGCATCTGTTGCTTTTGTTGTTGTTATTATTGTTATTGTTATTAGTGCTCACACATCGGGCTGAAAAACTTTCTTTTCAATGCGTCGCCGTTCCATACACAAATCCGCATCGAAAAGAAATCACAGCGGTTTTAAAACCAAACACATATGTAAATGGCTATTGATCTGATTGCTTTTCCACAGCCACAGTGGGACATCGCTAAAACAAACCTATGCCAAATCATCCGCCAACCAACATTTATTGCCTTAAGATTGCTATTAACTTGCAAAGTCAATAACTTTTTAATTGGAAAAATGGATATTATTATCTATAATTTTCTCACTGAATATTTTTAGTGAAGAATAAAAACAATTTAAAAACACAGCAATTTAAAACATATCTTCCTAAAAAATGTGTGAATTTAGTATTAAATATAACTTTATCAAAAGACTAATCTTGGCATTCATTATTTTTGTAAATTTCGTAAGCCCAGTAAAATATTTCCTACAACCCAAAAACTTCACCACAGAGTTATCACTGTTTGTTGGGGCCCTCGAAGTAAGTTGGATCGACCAAATTAGCCCCATTCCTCATTGAAAGTGATCACAAATGGGATTAGAGGGGCATTAGATTACGCAATGGAACAATACTCCAAACCACAAAAAAAAAACCTTAGTTGGTGGTGTCTTCGATGATGCGACCCATTTCTCTAGTTCTCCAGTTCTCCGATTCTCCGTGGGACGTGACCGAGAGCTGAGCAATTGAAAGCATTTCTCCCAGACCTCCTACTCTATTTTATTTCACATTTTTTTCTAGGCTTCTTATGTCATTGTAATTCAAATTCTAGGCACATCCCAACCGCACCCTCTAAGAAGTATGTAAAAAAAGGTTTTTAATATCAAAACAAAACACTTAAAAATATAAGAAATAAAGTATTGAATCTTTTTTAATTCGTAAAACCGATTCCAAAACTATTTATTTTATTTTTGTTTTGTTTTTAATTTCCCCTACAAAACACTTAAATCTTGCTTTTAAAAATATAAGAAACAAATGTTAAAATAATTTTAAATTGACAACACCTTTGCACAAAATATTTAATAATTTATTTCCTATACATATTATTTTAATTTCACTACAAAACATTTAAATCCGGATTTTAAATATATAAGAAATAAATGTTTAAATAATTTTGGACTCACACCTTTTTAAAAAATATTTAATAAATTATTTCTTATTCATATGTTTATAGTTTCACTATAAATCTAGCTTTTAAATATGTAATAAATATATGCTTGAATAATTTAGAACTCATAACAGCGTTTTGCAAATGATTTAATAATTTGTATACATTTCTTATATATTTTCTATCTTTTAATTGATTTGAATTGCTTGGATTTAATCCTATTTAAAACATTCTATTAATGGTTTCCCTTGATTTTCCATTTCTGCATTTATATAGCTTCCGAGAAAAGAAGAGCTCACTAAAGGATTCTGCGAATTAAGAGGAAATTGCATTTGTCCCTTAAAATCGGAGATTATTTGGCAGCCCTTTTAAGGGCTTATAAAAATCCCCTCCCACTATTCCTCCCACTATTCCTCGAACCATTCCACCCACCAGACATCCTCCCACTGCCATTCCTTTTAGACTCAATTAAGCCTGCCATATCCATTCGTTTGTCCACTCCATTCCACTCCACTCCACTACATTTTATGGCTTTTGGCACAGCCGGCGGGCAGGTTGCCAAGAGAGGAGCATAACAACCTTAGGAACGGCACGGACCGGACCGGAGCAGAGGAGAGCAGGGCAGAGCAAATCCCCGAAGAGCAGAGCACACAAAACAAATGAAATGTTGCCTTTTTAATTATCAGAAATGGCCGAAAGAAACTACCTACATCAACATGTTTTTGGCCTCCTTTGTAGGCCAAACAAATGAAAAGCCAACCATGCCTCCCTCCTCCCCTACTTCCACTCCCCACTGCCCACCGCCTCCTCCTAAATATCCACCTCAACCTCCACCAAAAAAACTCATTTCTTTTGCACAATGTAAATCGGTCAAACCAATCAAAAGCAAAAAAGAGCAACAATGCCCTCCAAGAGTTCTTTCAACTTGGGTTAGTGCACTCGAAAAAAAAGGGAAGTACACTTGGAAATTTAAGCAAATTATTTGAAAATTTACTGTAAATCAGAATTAGTTTTTTCCATAATTTATTTTCATAAATCTATAAAGTTTCTCTTAGAAGTTTCTCATTACCAAACTATTATTTAATATCGAATTCCAAACTATTATTTAAAGTAATAAATTACAAATAAGGTGAATCAAATATTTACTTAAAATCAATTTTTTGTATTGCTTTTCAAAATAAAGCTTTTTAAAAATTGATAAACCTCTTTTTTGGCACAATTCCCTAACAACTTCAAGTTATTTGTTCTCAGTGTACCATAGTTGTGATTTTTTGTTAGAAATTGTTGGAAGCCCGCGGCAGTCGAAAGTGTTGAGGATGGGATCAAGACAAGTTGGGAGCTGAGGTTGGGAGATGTGAGCTCCGAGATATAAGATATGAGTCTGAGAGATACAGAATGCGAGATGAGAGGAGCTGCGAGATGTGAGAGGAGCGAGGAGAGGGGAGAGAGACAAGAGACAAGAGACGAGAGACATGGGGACACATGTCATTGTCAGGAAGGCAGGCCGTGGTCCAAATGCAATTGAGAAAATATTGCAATGAGGACTTGAGCACGGCACAATGGATGTGGATGAGGTTGTGGATGGAGGAGCGAGGAGCGAGGAGAGGAGCAGCACATGGGAGATGAAAATGGAGATAAAGCTGGAGATGGAAAGGGAGATGGCGATGGAGATGGCGAACTGGAGAACTGAACAGCGGAAATGAAGTCACAGACAATGGGACCGACCTCGTCTCTCGCATTAGAAACTGTGTGTGTGCAAAAACAACAACAACAAACAAAAGCAACAAACAAACAAAAAACAACACTAAAAACCAAAGGCAAAATCTGGTAAAAACGCTCCGAAAGAAAGCCGAAAGAGAAGACCGAAAGCTTAGCAAACATATCAGCGATAAAGTCACAGTGGATACTCCTTAACAAGACTTCTCAAAAATATATATTGTTATATAATTGTGCTACCTACAATAATTACCAATTTTTACAAGTGCTCTCAATTATAATTGATAACCAAAAATGTAGATAGTTATTAATTAACACAATATTTTTTATAAGATTTTTATTTCCTAATAACATTATTAAAAACTAATAAAAACTAAAACCAATCACAGCAAAGAAATAAATATAGTCTCTTAGTTTTAGAGAAATTCAATAAATGAGTTTTTTTTTAAATATTTTGGATAAGTGTGTTTAAAATTAGCAAATTAAAGAAATCTTGAATATACTAAATTATTCAAACAAATTTAATTTAAATCTATTTAAACGATTTATGTCAATTCCCATTTTAATAAAGGAATTTATATTTTAATAATAATTATACCCATTAAAAATTCAAAATAAATATTGAAATAATGAAAATTTAAATTATCATATATTACGTGAATTAAAGTATATTTTAAAAAGCCTTTGAGATACTTCTTAGCCAGTATTTACTGTCCTTGCACTGGGAAGAAAAGCAGTGCGGAAGCAAAAGGCAGCAACAAGAACCCAGAGTCAGGGAGCATCTGGAGCTCAGATTCGGATTCGGATTCAGATTCGGATTCAGATTCGGAATGAGAATCAGCATCAGAATGAGAATGAGAATGGGCATGAGAATCCGAATCCGAATCCGAATGAGCTGTCGAGATGGAGATTCTCTGAGAGTCACTCGTTCGGTCGCTCACACGCGATAGTGCTTGTGGTGTTTGTGTTTTTCTGTTTGCGAGGGGTTCAATAACCTGTAGATTGGCACAGAAGCAAAAGGCAAACATCAGCAACAGCAACAGCAATAGCAACCAAAGCGAACCACAATGCCCCTGTCCCCAGTCCCAGACCCACTCCTAGCCCAATCCCTTCCCCCTTTAGGTTCCAATTATGCATAAGCAAATGGAAAATCGTAATAAACCCCTGATGGGACGAGGCCGGGATATAGCCACACGATTACGCTGCTGACCAAGCCAGCATCCATTGACCCACTTCGCTGCCAATATATATCCGTGTGGCTATATATTCCCGGAGCATCGGCAAAAGGAGGGGGCGGCCAAAGTCAAACAATAACAGCCAAAGCAACCAGGAAATTAACAGGCCAATTGCTGGGGTGCTTTATGGGGGGGCTAAGAGAGAGAGGGGTGCTCTATAGGGTTAAGAGAGAGTAGGGTGCTCAATAGGGTTAAGAGGGAGTGCATCAGCAGATCCTAGATAAAGTCAAACTATGCCACAAATACTATTAAAGCCATTTGCTTTTTGGCTTTCCAAAACATCTGCTCGAAACGGTTTTCAAAACTAAAATGGTTTTTACAGATATAGCCCCCAAAAATCAATTTAAAATCGGTTTTCCATTACGAGAAATAGTTTTCCCAATCAAAATTCAAAACAAGGAAATATATATTTACAAGTCTTGTGAAAATATTTTGATTATTAAATATATTATACAAAGAACTATTCAGAACTCTGGCGCCACTACGTGTCACAATGCAAAAATCTTAAACAAATAGAATCGCACTTATATATAGTATATTGTATATGTACATATGTACATATACCCCAACCCATTCGTGAATACTATATAGGGCAATCGGGCGAATTGCGCAATTTATATTCAACTTTCTGGATGCAAAATATTTGCATTTAGCTAACGATTGGGAATAGCTGGGAATGGATTTTCAGAAGGATACAAAGTAGTTAGCCCTTGCAGCCCTGGAGTGGCACTTTTTTCACTATATCTTTTTAGTCTGTTTAATATTAAAACAAAGAACTTAACTTAATGTAACTAAATATACGCCTTCATTCTATTTTTAAACATGTTAAGTTTTGGTTTCCAGTTAATATCATAAAAGTATCTTGAAAATAATATTCTAAAAATATTCCCAGTACTCTAGTAATTTGATATATATAATTTGCGAAAGTAATGAAAACCTTTCATTAAGCTTAACAATTAAATGAGTTTTATATATTTGAAACTCCCAAAAGGGGGAAAGGACTTTCCTACCTTTTGTAGTTGCGCTTTTTATATTATTTTTTGCGGGCTCCCCCTTATTTTCTTGTTTATTTTCGGAATATTATTTTTGCTAGGCCCTCGGGGCCTCGGTAATCCCCAGTTCCCCGCCCAGTAGAAAAGCACCAGCACCAGCACCCAAACCCCTCAGCCCCTCCCCAATTTCGAGGGACCCCGCTCCAGTTTTTTTTTTTTTCTTGATTTCGGTTCAGTTCGGTTCGGTTCGTTCCACTTTGCAGCTGCTGTACTGTGGGGCTGTGGGTTTCAGTTGCTGCCTCCGATGATAAGAGAGCATTGGGCTGACCCATTTCCACGAGCTTACACACACAACACAACCCAACACACAACAATACCATATACACTCGCACACACACACACACATTTATGGGCACACATGTCTGCGGCGTTGCACAACGCTTTTTGTTTATTCTCGTTTTATTTTTATTTGTATTTTTTTTTTCATTTTTTTCGTTCTGCGCTTTTTCGTTTTTAATGAAAGTTATTGTGGCCGCTATCTGGCTTAATCAACGCAAATGAGGAAGCCCACCCGAATCAGAAACAGAAATAAACAGAAATAAAAAGACGGGCCAGGCATAGCAACAGGCTGTCGCACACCCACAACATCAACCCATCATCCCATCCATCCCATCCATCCTTTCCTGGGTTATTGGACTCGCTCTCGAGAGCTGTGAATCCCGGCATAAGGATACCATAATAACAAATTCAGGCCAACCGAAAAAAGGGCAATGATGGCGGGGAAGGACACATCCAGACATTCAGACATTCAGACAGACGGGAGGAGCAGTCAACTGTAATGGGACACAGATATTTCATAACTTTTGTAAACGATTCACGGAGCAGAGGTGGCCCAAAGGGGGGTTGCTAGAAAGAGTGCTAAAAGGAAGCCATTAGAGATGCCTCCACACATGCAATTTAATTAATATTTTAATTATTAAAACATGTTATTCATTTATCTTACAAGCTTGTAGTGAATCTTAATAAATAAATGGTGATGTATGGATCTAGGAAATATAATAAAATACAATAGTTACTATCCCTATTCTCCCTTAGTTTCCTACAATTTATTCTCCAACTTGAGGTAACCAGAAAGCTGTTCTTCAAAAATATTACAGAATATAGAAAATATATTTAAATATAATATTTACTATCCCTATTCTCCCTACAATTTATTCTCCTACTTGATGTCATGAATATTACAAATAAAGGGTTTGGTATAGATCTAGGAAACAGAACAAAATATAATATTTACTATCACTATTCTCACTCAGAGATGCTCAGTTTCCTATAAATAATTCTCCCACTTGATGTCATGGCTGTATGGATCTAAAAAATATAATAATATATAGTATTTACCATCCCCATTCTCCCTGAGAGATGCTGACTTCCCTATAATTTCTTTTCCCACTTGAACTAACCAGAATGCTGCTCAAAACCACTCCCCAAGAAAGGGAATTTCGCCTGCCACGCCTCTGGTTTATTTACCGCACACAGATGAATACAAATAAATTTATTTTTGCGCACATGAAAATGAGAAAATAAAAGACGGATACCAGAGACCGGAGAGACCGGAGCTGAGGAACTGAGGCACTGTCATTGTTGGTGCTCCTACTGCTCCTACTGCTGCTGGTGCTGCTGCTGCTGCCCGACTGTCTGCCCTTTTTATGAGCAATTTGATTTATGCATCGGGCACACAGAGCCAGACGGATGGGGAGGGAAGGAGCGGGGGCATCCACAAAAGTTGGCAAACATGCAACAATGAAAACGCAACAATTTGTAGTTAGTAATGTCAATTCAAGTGAAATCAATTGTGCGCACACAAATGTGAGCAAATAAATGGGAGTCGGTCGGCGTGGAAAAGCCATCAAAGGAATGTTTTTTTTTTTCAGCGAGGTGGCAGGGCATATATATCAAAGTTAAACTCAAATTTAATATCAGCAGATAAATATTTGTATTTTTATTAATATGCTAACATGATTTTTATTGTGGAATATTAAATGAGACCTTTAAGGTTCTGCAATTAATTGTACTCATACTAAATACCTGGATTATCTAGTTTCACCAAGAATAACTTCTTTATTTTGAAGTATTTATAATGCAATTGTAAAGGTTTCTCTTCTCTGAGATCTTCTACAGCGTAATTTCAATGAAATCTTTCCATTTTAAGTTCATAGTTTACAAACAAACAAATTCAGGAAAAATCGCCCGAAAGTTTGACCTTGCCTTTTCCCTGCCCCTTTTTTTTCACCTCATCAATATCAACAACCAATAAATTGGCATGAATGAAAATATCGCTAAAAGCTGAAATTTTCAAGACGCCAAAAAAGATTTCCAGGGAAAATACCAAAATTTTGGGGGGCCTCGGTTAGCGTGAATCTCAACAGGCAAAATAAATAAATGATCGGAAAAGCATATAAACAAAGCAGAACCACTTCCGATTGGCGTACAGAAAATGCATATTAAAATGGAAAATTGGGAAATTAGAAAATCGGAAAACTGGCGTCTACTACAAAGGCATTTCTTGGTAAAATTATTAAAACCCATTTCGAGGGAATTCATATTCAATCAGAAGAAAGAGAAAAGTTAATTATTTTAGCAACCAATAAAAGTTGGAAAGGGATTTCGGAAAACTAGTTGAGGAACGTTGATCAGAATAATATGCAAAATACAGAAAAAAGGTTTATTTTAATTTGAATCCAGTTAATCATTTTACTGAATAATATTTAGTATACATCAAAAATAAATATTAGTTACCACTTTATAAAATCAATGAATATTCAAGAAACTCCGAAATTCCATCAAAAGATGGAAAGAGAGTATCGGAAAGTAATGGAAGATATTTGGAAAGAGAGTTTCGAGCTTTTGTAGGTCCCATTCTTTCGCTCTCGCTTGCACTCACTCTCCCCCTTCCATTTCCATTTCCACTCCCACTCAATCCCTCTCATCGTCTCTCCCTCTCTCTCTCTCTCTTGCACCCGTTCGTAGTGATTAAGCAAACAATGAACTCGCGCCATCAGCTGTGTGTGAGGGTGTGCGTGCGTGTGTGTGTGTGTGCAAGGGATTGGGAACAAAGATTTTTTGTGCAATGCGAAATTGGCCGGCTTTTAGCAAAGGCAATAGCAATGGCAACAGCAACAACAGCAGAAAAAGCTAACTGGCATTTTGTTAGCAAAGGGAAAGCGATTTCGAAACCGGTTTCTGACCCTTTTTTCTTTGTTTGTATTTTCCAGCCAGCAGAATGCAGGCAACGGCAGCGAAGGCAGAAACAAAAACGAAAACAACAACAATAATTGCACTCCGGAAATCACTTTCCCTAATGAAGCAAGCACGCACACACACACACATACACACATATATACGGAGTTTCCCATGTTGTTGCTTTGGGAGTGATAACAGAGCTGCATTGGAATGTGCGGGAGAGAGAGAGAGCGAGAGAGGTGGGCGGTGGGCCGAGGAGAGGGGGTGGCACGTGTTAACCGACATAAACACACTCACACACACTCACACGCAGCGACTTCCAGTTGCATTAGAAGCAAAATACCGCCACACATAAACAACAACAACAACAAAAAACGTTTGCCCAACATTTCAACACACATACCGACACACACACACAGCACACACACGGGCACGAATACAAGTTGAAAACACACGCACGCAAAATTTCGGTAAACGCTTCCAGCGTTCGAAACAAACAAATAAAAATATATGTTTAATAAAAGTCAATTGAAACAATTGGAAATACGTGTCTTTCGCTTTTTGGGATATTTACATCATTTGCCGAGCATGTCATGGTTGCGTTTGCCTTTGGATTGTATTTTGCGGGATTCTTGATTTCTTGATTTGTTGATTGGATTCGTTTTTTTTTTTTTGTGTTTCTGTTTCTGTTCTTTTTCGGCTGGTCGGTTGATTCGTTCGTTGCTTGGCCAATTTGTATTTTCCGTGTGCGTTCCGTTTGCGATTTCCCGGGCGTTTTCCAGCCACCAGCTGCTGCCAGCGGCGTTGCGAGCGTTTTCGGCTTTTATTCGAAATTAAATCGCCTGGCCAAAATGCGTGCTTTCCGTTCGTAATCGCCGCTACGAATTTCTCCGCGCTCCGTTTTATTTATTTTTTATTTTATTGTCCAGTGTTGGTAAGCGGGTGCGACGCCATTTTTAGCCCAGCGTTGCCATAGCCAAAAAATGCCAAATTAACGGGTTCTAAAGCTGGCAAGTGTCAGCCGTTGGTGCGACTGGTCACACTTATTTGGTCTTGGGCGGCAATTTTTAAAAAGGGTTTCGAATTTAAAACTTTCTATAACAGTGTAAAAATATCTTAAATAATTATTTGTAAACTGTTTTCGGCTTAAAAAGTTTTAACTCAGCTTAAATTGCAGATTCTTTTGTATATCCAAAATCAACATTAAAATAATATTATTATTTGCCTTCAAATTTCCTTAGAACTTTTTTTTCATTATTTGTTTTTAATATATGTTGCTTTTGTAATTTGTAATTAATAACACCAACTCAAAGATAATTGTTTTTAATATTTTTAATATTTTTTGTAATTTGTAATAAATAACACTAACTACACTCAAAAAATGGGTTCGCTTCAGAAAAAAAAATATCGCCTCCAGCTGAGTCTCCAGCTCCTCCTAGACCCTCGATGGGTTCTCCACGCTGGCCTCCGTCTTGGTTTCCTCCACGGGCTTCTTCTCGGTCTCCTCAGCTGGAGAATCCGCAGCAGCGGGAGCACCATTAACGGGCTCGGAAACTGCCTCCGGGGCAGTTCTGGCCAGCTCACCGGGAGTTGGCTTCTTGGCCGCCGGCTTCGGGGCGGGGGATCCCCTGCCAAAGATGGCCTTCTCAATGCCCAGAATGGGCGCCTCGAAGGCCAAAGTGGCGAAGATCGAGGCGGTCAGGGTGATTCCAAAATCGTGCCACCAGCGGAGGATCTAAAAAAAAAGATTAAATGGGTTTGTTATTAATAATAGGTAATAAGAAAGGAGGCGCTACATCTAAATTTATATTTTAATAAAGAGAATATTTGTCAGGAATAAAAAATAAAATAACAAATAAAAACAACTATGATATGCCCTATTTGTTATATGGCAAATATAGAAAATAATAAGTAATAATAAAGGAGGCGTTACTTTTAAATTGATCTCTTTATGAGGAGGCAAATATTCGCCAGAAATAAATAATTAATATTTTGAAAAACAACTAAGATTTATAGAAAATATAGAAAAATAAAGCTTCGATTTTCATGTTACTAAAAAATCAATTAATTAACTTTAAAAATACCAAAGTTATGTTAACTAAACCCAATCGATCCTTTGGTAGCATTAAGATGTAGTGTTTCAATGAATATATATATACATCATGAATCAGAAATATAGCTTTAAGATTGAGAGACTAGTAAAATAAAGACAGAGAATCGTGACTATATAAACTATATATCCATTAGAATATATTTATATGCATATTTCCCAGAGTTCTGGTTCTGATTCTTTTCTTTCTTTTAGTTCATACAATACCCTCTCTATAAGAATAATAAATAATAATAAATACAATTCCCTCTCTCTATGGAAATAATAAAGAATCACTAAAGGATCCCTAAAGCATCACTCACCGCATCGTAGTTGGAGAAGTGGGTGTCGGTCTGGAGGCGGGCGGCGTTCACCAGCTGGACAATGCGATGGATGACGTACATGCAGTAGGTCAGCCGACTGAAGCCGGTGAAGAAGCTCCAGGAGAGGAAGTCGTTGATCAGGCCACCATGCCCGTTGTAGCAGGCCCACACAATCCAGCCGATGGACAGGGCCCACGAGGTACGGGACAGGGGCTCGAAGAAGGCGCCCTCGATCAGGGGGGAGTCGGGGGTGTCGGGCAGGATGCGCCAGTAGGGACCCCACATGCAGGCCAACATGGTGCCAAAGGCCACCGTCCAGCCGGCGAGGACCAGGGGCTTGGTCATGGGGATTTGGCGACCGCGATTCCTGGTGAACAGGAAATAGCCGAAGATCACCCCGATCAGCCAGGTGGGGATGCGCGTGTGGGTCGGGTAGTAGGTCAGACGCTGGCGCAGGTCCACATGATCGTCCTGGACGCGGAAGAGCGTGAAGTCATTGTACATGAAGGTGGCGAAGGTGCAGCCCAAACAGAGCACCAGGAAGATCACTATCGGGTATAGCGCCTTCTTGCCCCACTTCCACAGCGGGATGAGGAACAGCGGCGACAGGAAGTACAGTTGCGTGTCCACGGCCAAATACCACGATTGCGAGATGCACTGTGGATGGAAGAGGGATCGAATGGGATTAGTTTTTGATCATTTAATTTCTTAAATATTTTAAATAATTTTAAATTATATTAAAGATCGTGATTTGAAGGAGGGAAGTAGTAAAGAGAGAAATGAAGCTAATAATTATTTTAACATTCATAATTTACATTTTATAAATGATATTTAAGCGGATATTTAAAGAATCACAAATAGTAATAAGAAACGCGCTTTTGGAATTTCTTTCAACAACATATTTAGCTGAATATTTATAGTAAAGCTATATATACAAAAGCTAAATACATATGTACGTAAAAAAACTAGTTAATTAAATAAATTTTAAATTAATTTTAAATCATGATGATTATTAAATAATATTAAAGCTATCTCTAAACTAATGCAAAGATATATGTATACAAAAATATATTTAAATTGAAAGCAGGAAGCAATATGTTTCTATAGTTTGAGAGATTAATGTAGCTTATAGAAGAAATACTCCTGCTATATATAGATATATATATGGTAAAGGTTTAAAAAAAAATTAAATAAGTAGGGGAAACTAAATTCCAATATTATTCCTATGTAAATTATGCTCTAATATGTTAGGTTTTTATTAAGGTTCTAAATAAATAAGAATTTATACTCCATTAATTTGAGATTGTATATTAGTGCAATGATGAATTATTTCAGTAGGTTATAGGATATGGAAGTACTATATACAAGTATACATATATTAGAATATATATATAATTCAGAATTAATTCTGCACTAAAAAGTAAAAACTACCAAATAAAAGACACCGAATTCCAGAGCCAAATAAATCCAAAACTGAAGATTTCTGCTATGGGATAATTATTCTCATATCTACAGGATAATCCCGATAATACCAACTCCAGCTAATAGCTAAACCCAAACCTATTACACCTTGGCCAGTACTCACAATGCTGTAGGGGAAGGCGTAGTTCTGGACGTAGAGCAAGGTGGCCCACCACGTGTCGGCGCATCGCTGATCCTGGATGCCCAACTTGAACCACATGGGACCCGCTCCCGAGTACTTATACAGAGACATGATGTAGAGGACCACCACGGCCACCACGGGGGTGAGGCGGATGTAGCGATGGAAGTACATCATCGGGATGTTCAGCTTGCCCTTGGTGCGCTCCATCTCCCGGAAGGCGCCCCAGCACATCAGCAGTCCGGACATGAAGAAGAACGTGTCCACGCAGAGCGATCCGTTCTGGACGAGCATCGAGTACGGGGTCTGCACCCAGGTGTAGAATGCGTTTTTGTTGATGTGCGGCAGGTCGTAGAAGGTCATGTAGCCATGGCCGAAGACCACCCACATCATGCTGAAGCAACGCAGTCCGTTCAAGCAGTGGATCACATTCGGGTTGTTCACCTTCTTCACGTTGAAGATTTTGGGGGCGTTGTTCAGCACGGAGAAGGCCAGCAGGAGGGGCTTCTTGGGAGCTGCAATGGGTTGGGGTTTACGTTATTTAAATAATCCTATCTGGAAAGGGGGGCATCTTTAGGTGACTCACCTCCATTGCGGGTCTGTATGTAATCGTAGACACTGGCACTGACCATGAAGAAGACGATCAGTGAGAAGAAAACGCTGCGGGGGATTAGAAAAATAAACAAATATTATAAATGAGTGTTCCATTCCAGCGTTCCACTGCCAGATTTAAATGGTTTTCAACTAAATAAGCTTGGTTTTTCTCAAATTAATTATTTTTAAGTGTTCCACCGTTGGATTATCCTGTAAATCCACTAAATAAATTAATACAACTCTTTCCACAATAATATATTAAGGCTGTATTCATTTTTAGTGTTCCATTCCACCGTTCCAGTGCTAGATTTCACTATTTTCCCAACTAAATAAGCTTCAAAAAAACACTTCCCTTAATGCTAATCAAGAGCACATCAATTATTAGTGTTTCATTCCAATGTTCCACTGTTTGAATATGCTGTAAACCAACTAAATAATAATAATATAATTCTGCGTTGTTTTCAGTGTTCCTTTCTACTGTTCCCGTACTACATTTCACTATTTCCCAACTAAATCAGTTACAAAATAAACCCCATGATAATACACCATTATTAAATGAATGTTCAGTGTTCCATTCCAGCGTTTCACCACCCTTAATCTCCAAAATCGCCCCAAAAACTAATATTTGGTATTACTCACATGGCAAAAATATCAATGCCTCTCAGCTCGATGGGTGCATCGTACTTGCAACGCGTCTCCGTGACCATGTCGAAGGTCAGATCGATCACATCCTCCCCATAGAAGTGGGCAAAGACGTACTTCAGCAGGGCGTCGGACTTCTCGGCACTGCAGGTCTTCGGCACACAGATGCCCAGCTCGAAGATCTCCGGCTTCGATTGCTTGTAGCTGATCCGGTTGAACTCCTCGCCGCGCTTCTTCACGCTGTCGTAGAACTGGGTGATGTTCAGCCTGGCCAGGCAGTACTGTCCGCGGATCTCATCACCGTAGGTGCTGGTGGCTGCCACGCACTCCTCGTACTGGCCCATGCTGATCGAGTGGCCCCAGAAGAGACCCATGGGCAGGCGGCCCCAGGTGTCGGGAACTGCAACAAATGAATATTTCCAAAGTTAATATACAACAACGGAAAATTTAACAAATTTAAATTACATTAATATAATTTGTATATTAAAAAGATATATATTTTGGTGTTGGTTTTTATAACTTTATTAAACTAATAAAAATAATATGTATACCAAT